>VOPJ01006394.1:0-50889 GCA_014673585.1 Semibalanus balanoides
CCGCTGCCGTCGCCCAACACCAGGCATCGCATACAGCATCCGTCATCTAAACAAGCCGATCTCCTGATGATCTTCACCAGTCATCATAGTCCGATTCTTACCCGAGGTCACCGAACCAACATATCTGGTGTTCCAGCAAATGTGGTGACACAATCAAGTAATCCGTCAACAACTGCATGACGACTACAAAGCCACCGCCGCCGACACTCCACCCTCCACAGCCATATCGGCTGATCGGCGACGCCGCCTACGCCCATCTAGTTGTCATGCCCGGATGTCTCACCACCAACACGAAAATGATGACGGCACACCACTTTATACGTGGCCGTCACATCCTCGGCGTAAGAAAACGGCTGCAGCGCTACATGCTGGTAGCGGAGATCGTCTACATGCTGTGTGCATATGATGCCAAAAAGATGTTTCGTGCAGTATCTCATCGAGGTGGGCCTTCTTTTCGGCAGTGTGATATGTTGTTGCTCCTAACGTCGCTCACGGGGAGGGTGAGGTATGTGGCGTGGACAATTTAGAAAAGAAATCTGCGGCTGGCCGTCCTCGTGCCAACCAGTGCACGAGCACCCGATCCAGATTAACAAGAGCGTGTCGCTGCAACGCAGGCCCGGTTATCGTGCCAACTACTACGAGAGCTCTGGGCCGGGCGCAGTGCACGTCAACGTGTTGGCATCGAGTTAAGCGGCTCCAGCCGAACCCAGATCCTAACTATATAACGCCGCGGTCTCCCTAATATTGAATACACTCTTCCTTCCATCGTCTCTACCGTGTGTTCAGAGGTGCCACGCCGGGTGAGCCTGAAATGCTCTCCGACACTGCACATAAAACAACGATCCATAACCAAGGAAATGATGGAATGGAAACAAACATTCATGGAAACGATCCATAACCAAAAGTTATACATAGGTGTGCAGACAACTTTTTAAAATAATAACGGTACGGTATTTAGATTCGGTCTGTAATTCAACATTTTAATAATGCTTGATTTAATAGAATCGCTCAATCTGGGTATTTGCGGAAAATGTTAAAAACGTGCATCACAGTCTCTGAAGGTTATATAGGAAGGTTATACGCTGGCCACTGCAGTGGCCGGCGCACTGGTCTAAAGATGTGTTCCTAGTAGTTTTGAAACCGTGACGATGCCCCAGGGGTGGAGCGGCGCTGTGTGTGGTCTGTGTGATCTGTGTGTCTGTGTGCCTGTGCGTCTGTGTGTATAGGTGTCTGTGTGTGTGTGTGTGTGTGTGTGTGTGTGTGTGTGTGTGTGTAGGTGTGTGTGTGTGTGTGTGTGCGGGTGTGTAGGTGTGTGTGTGTGTGTGTTGATTTATACATTATGTCAGGCATAAAGGGGGAAAGAGGTGGGACCAGGGCCGTATAGTACGGGTGGGACGCTATCACAGACCATGTTTGTTCAGTACGCATGCATTTGTGGGCGGCTGTGCTAATAACGGTGAACATGATCCTGGTAATGTATTTACTAGGCATCATATTCCGCTTACACTAGGACGCACTCATTTCCTCTCTCCCTCTCTCCCTCTCATCCAATGATAAATTGATCTGGCCCGAACTGCACGCACGACAAACGCGCCGCACTCGGTCCCAGACCGCGGCACTCCCAGTTCGCCGGCCGTCAGGGAGCGACCGTTCTAAATTCGCAGCAGCGCTGGCACGTGTTCCCACCGGAGCTATTTGGCGAAGGTCGTCTGATGACTGCCTCCAGCCCGGCGCTGACCACATGTTACGTAACTGAGCGGTAGCTGTCGTGACCGACACCCTTCTGAGGGGGGGGGGGGCAGAGACATGTCAATGTCACGTGACGACTCCATAACAGAGCTGAGAGGAGTAACTTCCCTATTCTATGGCTCCCCCGGACCTCTGCCGATCCTCGCAGTGGAAGCAGATGATATTTATCTAAGAAATGAAGATTATTCATATTAGTGAAGGCAACTTAGTAAAACTACACCATCTGTCAGCTATTATAAAACGTCTTCCACAAGCGTATAATTTATAGATCATACACTTAGTAATGAAATCACTCAATGTTTTAATGTGGGCGAGGATGGATGACATTGTTAGAGTGAATATTATTGAAGGAAAAATGATCATAACCATGTCAGATGTTTATATTTATATAAACATCTGACATGGTAATTATCATTTTTCCTTCAATAATATTAAATCACTCAATGATTGTTATCTAACTTACCATTAAAAGAAAGTCTGTCTGTCTGTCTGTCTGTCTGTCTGTCTGTCTGTCTGTCTGTCTGTCTGTCGTCTTTCTTTCAGTCTGATCGTCATTCAATGATTTCCTTATACGTAGGTATTATATGTACGAGAAGTTATGTAGTTTTGACACATTAGCATTGAATAGTATCTAATAAATCGTTTTGCAGATCGCATGACAACATGTGTGTATGCTATTCTGCCCCCTTACATTTCCCAACATCAACCGTCCTCCTACAAGAGTAAAATATTAGCCGTTTCACGAATGGGTATATTTTGCCACGAAATTATTTTAAAACATTTTAAAATGTGTTTAGTAGTAGCCGCTTTCACCGAAGGGACTAATTGTAAGAGAAAAAAAGGTTTACCCTTCCCTCGTCCCATACGGCGAGGGTTAAAACATTTCTCGCAAATAGCCCATCAAGAAACAAGAAGACCACTGAAAACATTTTTGAAAACATTTTAAAAAATGTTTTAAAAACATTTCGCGCAAAATAAGCCAGCGTGAAATGGCATTATGTACTGACTGTGTTATGAAAAATAGCACGACACAACTTCCACCGATAATACCGCACGTCGCCCTCTTGATTGGGAGCGGACCTTGAACTATACGCAAGCCAGCGAGGCACGGGTTGTGGTTTGTGCGATCAGCGCCACCATATAGAATATTTGCTCCAATGCGCCACACCAGCAAATACCATCAACGGAATAAGGCTTATCAGTAAACATAAAAATAGCCGCCGTTTGCACCGAATTGAAAAGTCTTTAAGTCACAATCCACGATCCCCTTGACGGGTGAGGTTACCTCGGTAGTATGACGAATAAAAACGTAAAAATGCAGTCTGCATGCATAGATCATCCAGCGGAGCGGACTGGTAAGCACTAGTAGACACTGTTAAAAAACTATAATAGTATTGGCTTGTTACCAGAAACGTAATTTAGGTGTGCACAACAGTGCACACTTGAAGCTTAAAAGTTGTGACTCTGGTAGTCACTGACTATGAGACAAGTGTCATTTCTGGAGTAGTGAATCACAAGAGGAATTGAAGTATATTTTAGAGTTTGAGATGGGAGGGATCCAATTTCATTGTAGTGGTCTGTGGTGGGCTCATCGAGAAATAATACAACCCAGAGGCTATTGTAGTACACGTAGAAGCTACCAATAATACACCACCCAGACGCAATGTAGAGCTTCTGAACGAGTTTTCCATGCTAATCTAGACGCTGAAGGAAGCTGAAAGGTCAGCTTGTTTGGTTGGCATCCTCCCTCCTTCTTGAGCCAGCGTGGAGTAGTGCTCTAGAGCGACGTCCGCTAACAACTCTATTCAGGGATTGACATATTTAGAGATGTATGAGATCGTTCATACGGGCGTGATGTTTTTTATGTGAAATATAGGGTGCATTCATCAGTTGAGGAAACCAGTGCACTTTAAGCTGCTTAAAGACGAGTCATTCAAGGAAACTAAGCAGGAGAGGGCAAAGGGACACGATAACAAGACATCAACTGACTCTCAACAGAACAGTTTCAGGTCAGAAGAGGACAAAAGCATCGACCTACTTTCCAGAAAAAGTAGTGCGAATCGAAATGCCATGTAAATTTGGCAATGCTGTTTGGACACGGACGGGACGACTAAGGTTCAAATTTAACGAATTTAATATGCTGTTCTTCAAAGCCGTCATTAGGCCTGTTTACATAGCACTAAAAAATTCAAGTAAATTTCAAAGAACTTCCTCTAACGCGACTTTCCAAAGCTTTTTTATCGAGTAAACTCTCTATTCACAAAAGGCGTTGCCTTAGAAGTACAAAAGCTGCTGTCCCGGCAAACGGGATTATATGCAAGAAAAAACATTCCATATTTACTGCCTACATTTCGCATAATCAACACCCAAAAAAGAAAGTGCCCGATTGAAAGAACATTACATATCTCTATATTATTATACAACTACTTTTTTGAAAGTGTACAATATGCTTTTGTTTTTTGTGTTTCGTTCCCAGTAATATCCCCAGAATATGTCTGAGGAAGGTCTGGAGAAGTTATTGGTAGGCACTTTGCAAAATACCATTGCCGATGTGCAACACTATGCCAAGAAGATGCAGGGGTCCTAGACCTAGCGAATGCGGAAACCCTATGGCACGTTCGGCCAATTTGGGCCAAACGTTGCATAGTGGCATCATTCGCGAACGCTGTAGGCAAAATCGGCGGCACAAAATCGGCTTTGTCTAGTTAAAATCCTGCGGCGCATTCGTATAATTTCAACATTCTAGTACAGCAATGTGCAAGATTATATGACAAGGCAATGCGTATCTGGCCTCTGTGTTTTTTTACTGGTTTATTAAACTAGAGTTGCCATTAATGCTGATCAAGACATTAACTTGGGTTTCAAAATCGTTAGGCAGTACGCCTAAAACGTTATTTTATACGTAGCTATAACTTGTAGTTCAATCTTTGCCATATAAAAATACAACAACATACATTGTTTCTTACTTTGCAATCCAAGTGCGCAATGTCTCTCATACAATACGGGCTTGGGATTGGCAGGATTCAATCATATTTAACTAAGCAGGCTGTAGGCCAAACAATTTCCAATACATATTAATACTCATGTGTTATCTTTGCCATCTTAGCTGTCTGTCCTCCAACCCAATAGAAAGGACTAAAAAAATGAAATTCAACAGTAAATTGTGGCTTGGATCAGGTGAGTTGAACAGGGAGTGAAAAGCAGGGTAAATACTGTAAAATGATCTATCTGAAGTATCAAAACAAGTGTCGCGACTAATGGAATGGCAAGTGCAAAAGGTCAATAAAACGAAGTGATTCCAAGAATGGACTTTTGTAATGCTATCCACAATGTAAAACAACACTTGAAAGCAGTAGCAGTGTAAATTTTGGGCACTAAACTACTTTTATGAGTAGGCAGAGTATTGACTATGAATTACATTTTTCTGGTCATCGTCTGGGTAAAACTCACAGACACTTTGAAATCTCAGATCTTGTGGGGTTGCGTAGAATGTTGGGCTAGTGTAAATTTTGGGCTAGAACTATCTTTATACTAGTAACAGAAGTGATCGACTGAATCGGATATTACATTTTCTGGTCATCGTCTGGGTGCAAACTCCCAGACACGTTCTAATATATCAGATTTGTGGGGCTAATATCAGTGTTTTATCTTTCCAATCTACCTGTCTGTTCTCCAACCAATACGTAGAGACTAAAAAAATGAATTCAACAGCAAATTGTGCTTGAAAAAGCAGGTAAATACTGTAAAAAACTATTCTAAATATAAAAACAACGCGTCGGACTTAATGGAAGGCCAAGTGGCAAAAGGTCAATAAAAAACAAAGTGATTCCAAAATGGACTTTGTATGCTATCTCACATGTAAAACACCCACTTGAAAGCAGTAGCAATGTAAATTTTGACGGCTAGAACTACTTTATGAGTAGCAGAGTATCGACTATATGGAATTAACATTTTCTGGGTCCATTACGGATCTGGGTTAAGTAAGGCCAAACAATTTCCAAATACATATTAAATCATGTGTTATCTTTCCATAACTACCTGTCCTGTCTTCAACCCAATAGTAAGGACTACACAAAATGAAATTCAACAGCAAATTTGTGCGTGAAAGCAGGTTAATATTTAAAAATGATCTATTCAGTTGGGTAAGCTCAGGGAAAGTATCAAAGATCTGACACCTTCCTAAGGTTCAAGATCTTGATGCTGTGGGGCGGAGCCTGCATAGGTGTGTCAAGATCTTGGATGCCTCACAATTGTGGTAGGCTTGGAGCCTGCATAGGTTAATGTTTAGGTTATCAAGGACTGATCCTATTTTTTGGACCAATTTTATACAAAACACTTAATTTGTCAGTAGAAAAGGCTTTAGGTGCAGCAACTGGAAGCTGGACTAGATGTAAATTGCACAGTCTTTCACGAATTTAGACGCATCAGGACACGAGTTGGACCCTTTTTGGCTAAATCTCAATATTTGGGCACATTAATTTAAGCAAACTTAAAAGGTTGCTATAAACCTATTGTGGAAAGTGAGTTTAAAGCCAAGGGTGCCAATTCGTGTCCTAGGTGGTTCTAAATTATGAGAGAGCTGTGCATTTTAGGCATCTAGTCCAGCTTCCGTTGCTGCACCTAAAAGCTTTCTGACTGCAATTAAGTGTTTTGTAAAAATTCCCCAAATGGGAATCAAGTTCGGTTGATACCTTACAGCATCTACCGGGCGTGGCGTAGGGGGTAAGATATTAGCCATGGGCCCCCCTGTATTTCGAAAAAAAAAAAAAAAAAAAAAAAAAACAAAAAAAAAAAAAGAAAAAAAGAAAAAAAAAAAAAGAGAAGAAAAAATAAACTTGAAAACGGTAACAGATAACGACGTCAAAGTTTACAGTACTTATCCAGCATCAAAATATGACGTCTACGTAAGAAATTTCAATCGAAAAAAATTGAGAATTTGGGAGAAAAATGACGTTTTTAGGAATTGACGTCATGTCATGGCCATTTTTGGTTGAATAACGATAAATGGTTGATGCATCGTAGCAACATGCTTTAAGCAAATCGCAAACGCAAAACTGTCTCAAGGAAAGGAAATTGAATTTTCTTAGCAAGATGGCATTTCCGGATTTCCAAAATTTGGGTTTTTGACGCCCTCCCAATTAAAACTGATTTTTTTTTATTGAATTTTTTTCCCCCAAAATGAAAATTTCAAAAGGTATCTAACAAAACCGGAATATATATATGAGACCAAGTGTAATGAATATCCCAGAACATTTTTTTTTTCAACGTATAGCTTCGTTTTTCAAGTGACTATTGCTCTCCCGCATAATTAGGTAATTGACGTCATTTTTCAAAATAACGGTTTTTTTGGATTTTTTGCCCTGATACAATATAAAATGCCTTTTTGTGTTTAATAGACAAAACTAACCTAGAAACATGCATCTGTTTATTAATATTATGTCAGTTGTCAGTTTTGCCCTGTAGATGACCTGATCTTTGACCTTTGACGGGGTCAAAGTTGTAAAAGGACTGTTTCTATCGATTCTTAGCGTGAAAATGACCCTAAATATACATTGTCACAAGGCATTAGTTTACCTCTCGTGCAGTGACCTTTTGTGACCTGACCTTTGACTTGACATTGCATGCAATTTTCACTTTTCTAATGCTATAGATGTATTACACTTGAGTAATCTTTATGTTTGCAATTGACATGTCTTAATTCAAAGGGTTTTTAATTGAAAGTATGAACGTTAACTCAATTAACTCGAACTTTCAATTATGACGCTGACCGTGACCGTTTACTTTGACCTAACTTGAAAATGGTTCGGGTATGCGATTCGCTTCGTTTCTTGACAGCTCTTCGATGCCGCTTGCGCGTCTCGCTGCGGGTTATTGGTTGCGGCAAGATAAGAGGCCGGGGGTAAATAATCTTACCCCCCTAGCGCGCGGCGTGTCGGCGAGAGCCCCCTACGCGCGGCGGGTTTAAGCCTATGGCAGGCTCGCCCACATTGGATCAAGATCTTGATACTCAGGAGGTGTCAAGATCTTGATAACTTTCCTAGAGTTGTCCCCAACTGATCTAGGGATATCAAAAACAAGCGCGTCGGCAATAGACAGCAGTGTAGGTGAAATAATTTCCAAAATGCATATTAATGATCGTTTATTTCTTTTCATCTTACCTAGGTATGATAGGTAAATGATTTTTACCAGTGGAATTACAGGTTTAATTGATTTAAGCAGTGAAAAATGAAAAATGTTGCTTATGCTTGTAAAGACTGGTAGAAGTTCCATTTTTTTTTACTTCTGGAAACGATCATTGAATTATAATGTTATAAGGGAAATGTTTGAAAAAAATAAAACCATGACATACGCCCTATGGCGAGGGCGTAATGAAGCTTGCAAAAGAAAGTGATTTTAACATGGATTACATTTGTCGTCCTGGATAAGTGCATCCCTCTTTAAAACTAGGGAATTCTACAAATCTAGGGAATTATACAAAAAGAAGTCGCGTTACAGGAAATTTATAATTGAAATTTAGTTGAATTTCTTTAGTGCTATGTAAACAGGCCTAATGTATGCGCAATAAGTACCTAAAAAATTAAGAAAAGAGGAAAGAATAACGATATATGCTTGGCCATTATTTCATATAGGTCATGTCTTTTATGTCTTTTAGCAATCTTAAAAGGATGGATATGAGTAATTAAACCATTGTCACTGGATCTAGATGGTGTTGCAGACCATAGTTGCTGGATCTGGTTGGCCATTGTCGCTGGATCTGGGTGGTGTTGCAGACCATTGTCGCTGGATCTGGGTGGTGTTTCAGGCCATTGTCGCTGGATCTGGGTGGTGTTACAGGCCATTTCCGATGGATCTGGGTGGTGTTACAGGCCATTATCACTGGATCTGGGTGGCCATTGTCGCTGGATCTCGGTAGTGTTGCAGGCCATTGTTGCTGGATCTGGGTGGTGTTTCAGGCCATTGTCGCTGGATCTGGGTAGTGTTGCAGCGCCAGTGATGACCGTAGCCATCAGTGGGCCTCGCCCACCAGACACGAGCCTCTTCGTCAGCCGGCCTGTCGGCACGCCAGTGCGACCGACTTCTTTGGACAGAATGGAGCAGCGACTTTAATCGAGCGGGGCCGCGCCTTGCAGCAGTGATCTGGCCGGCTCAAAGGACTGACGTAGAGACATTTCGCTGCAGGGCGGATACTGCTATTTCCGGTCACCACGCCACATAGCGCTGTGACGGAGCGGCGGTCGAAGTCGTCAACAGTTTGCCTCCGAAGGGACAGAGACTGTTGCAAGGAACTGCGGCTGATGCCAACGAACTGTGGACGTTGCTTGAATTCGTCTTTGCCAAAAAGGCCGTTTGTCATGTTTTGTATAGCCGTTCATCATAATGGTTTTGCATAAGCATAACATATTAACATGTGAATTTGAGTGAACTGATCTGATTTCATATTAGCCGTTTTCACGATGGCTTATTTTGCGCGAAATGTTTTAAAACATTGTAAAATGTTTTAAAATGCTTTAGTAGTAGCCGTCTTCACGATGGACTAATTTGCGAGAAATGTTTTAAACCTCGCCCTACGGTCCCGTAGAGCGAGTGTTAAAACATTTTTTTTTCGCAAATTAGTCCATCGTGTAAGCGGCTACTACTAAAACATTTTAAAACATTGTAAAATGTTTTAAAACATTTCGCACAAAATAATCCATCGTGAAAACGGCTTCTATGATAAAAATGAATATTACGTATACTCGTATTCGTATTTCGTAAGATAAAGTAAAGTCTTATTGGGCGTTTCAAAGAATGCATATTTAATCCAGGAAACTGTCAGACAGAGTTGTAAATCCAACCGATCTATATATACCAGTTCTTTTTGTACTCAAGTAGCCGTAGGCAGGGGCTTTCCGAAAGTAGGGCGGACGGAAGCATTTTGAAGTCGATTCTTTCCATGCAACGTCCATGGCGTTATGTTAAAACCCGAAAATAATTAGGGCCCCACGTCCCCCTCCCCCTTTGGCGCCGCCCTTGCAAGAAGGTATGTATTCGCTTGCACTTGCTAAATTTGCATTCGTTTTTAGTTCCTTGACTTCGTCTATCATTGGGTTATTGTACCTGTCGACGGTAAATAATCGATCCAAAATACCAAATAAATTCAAAGGAAGACTGAAAATGTTTCACGGTAACAAGACACTATCAACAATCATTCAAAGCTATAACAGTTCCTTTAAAACCCTCACCCTACAGGGGTGGGTTTTAGGTTTTAGGTTTTAGGTTTAGGGTTTTAGGACCTGACAGCCCCGCTGAGGTTTTTATTCAATAACTTTGTACACATGCTGCGCATTTTGCTGAAATTTACAGTAGCTGAGCTTACAACAGTTTTACGTATCCTATCAACATTTGAAGTGTACACGACTATTAGATCGTATAGCCTATGACCTTTTCGTCAACGTCATAACAGTCGCGTTTCCCTACAGTTCGGGCAATCGACCTGACCGCAGAGGTCACCAGTTGACAAGGATACTCAAAAAGGAATGCCTTTGGATTTTCTTTTACTTTTGACGGTGTCTATCTCTCTCCGTTCGGAAGTTATACTAAGCACCCTGTACATACATGTGCTGTAGCGTAAAAGACATAGCAATTCTCATCTATGTTGACAAGTTCCGTGACCTAAGAGGTCAGTAACTGGCACAAACCAAACAAATCGATATATTGACAAACGAACAACATTTTGACGCTAACCAAATCGTTTTATAGTCATATTTTTGCATTGACGACGGACGGACCCAAATCACTATTTTCGGACGTGGTCGATGCTAGGTCATTCACTTGACCTGGTAGGTCACCCGTTGACCTGAAACCTTAAAAATATCATACTGTTATATTCCTTTCATGATAGGAAACATGCTGGTCCTTACCGTATTGCTCTATACGTTGCTTGGCTTGAAAGCTAACCAGAGTGTTATCAGCCCCCCCCCCCCGTAGGGCGAAGGTATGAAAAGGTTCCGTAGGTCGGGCGAGGGTTAATATTTTACTTCAAATGTCGTTTTCTTTTTTCAGAATTATTTGGAGTTTCCAGTGTCATTTGTTATTTGTACGAGCGCCGGCGAGTAAGTCACATATAAACGAGGGCTGTTCAATAAGTAACGTAAAATAATCTGTATTTCAGTCAAATTTTGGATGAGCGACATGGGTAAAACACCAAATTGATCTCTGACATCTCCTCTACAAAATGACTTTTCTCGTTTGTGACCATATTTCTTCATCCAGCTTCCTAGGCCTACACAACTTGCTTCTCCACCCAGTCACCGTTTAACATCACGCACTTCTCCCATCGCTCCACCCAACGCCGAAATCCCGCCCGGAATAATTCCTTGCCGGTGCTCCTGCACCGTATCTTCAGTCATCTTCAATTCCTCATCAGTCGCAAAGCACTGACCGTGAGGGAAGTCCTTCAGTGGACCAAACAGGTGGAAGACTGACGTCACCAGATCAGGGCTGTACGGTGGGCGAGGAATCGCCCCAGCATCGCCGTCTTCCCCCTTCCTTCTGGGTCGTTTCAGGTGTGGCGACGGTCACTGGTCTTCCAGATCGAGGCTTGTCCTATGCTATTGTTTACTTTTGTGAACCGCTGAATCCACTGCCAAACATTTTGATAGCCATTGTGTCCTCATTATCAACTTCGCGGAGTTTTGCGTAAATTTTGGCTGGTGAATTTTCGCCGGTCAGGGACAGAAATTCGATAACGGAACGCTGCTTCATCAATGTCTCCATGATGCCCGTGGTTGAAAACCAAATGGTATTGGGAAAAACGCAAATAGGCACTTTGTAGCAAATTGTTCATAGATTCTCGTAGTGTTGATTGTTTTCTCTACTACTTAAGATCATTGAGTTATAGCACATTTTACGTTACTTATTGAACAGCCCTCGTACGAATGAGGCTTTTTTATAGATTTGGGTGTGTCCCACCTCGGCTTTCGTTGTTGAATGCACGCACACATATCGTTAGACGTTAGTACACACATACACACATGCACTTTATACACGGCAGAGGTTCATTATTTTCGGCACCTGCACCTAGCGGGACAGTCGTGACCGCACGCCTTCTGTCAGTGACCTCAGGTGACGCTCGTGCTCACATTGGGGCTGTCCCGATTTCCCGGGCCCGGTGAATCAGAGGACTGCTCCGGGACATGACGTGAGGCCGTGCCCACGGGACATGTCACCGGACCGAGTGACCTGTTTAAAGGCGGATCATGTCCCATGTCCCGCAGTCACCACGGGCCACTAGGTTGGCACACGCGTTAAACTCAGCGAAGGCGAAACAATTACCCGAGCAGTTAACTGCGCATCTCCTGGGTAGTGAACCAGTCCAGGCAAATAAGACCTGCCATTGGTCACTCCCCAGTTACTGCCATCTCCTGGGTAGGAACCGGTCCAGGCAAAGACTGCCATCGGTCGGACTTGCTCCAAGGACCTCCCACTCCTAACGTGGACGCTTTTGCCAAATGCGCCACGGGGGTAGTGACGAATGAAGCTTTGTTGATTGAGGCCAATTTGAGTATTTCATGGCTTAGCTGTTATGATCCCTCAGTAATATCGTCTCTAACAAAACAGTCAACTCAGAATGTCTCAGTGCTTACTCTGGTATATGTTGAAGGGGTCCTGCAGCAGCTTTCAAAGTCATTTACTATTCGTAAGCGAATGAAGCTCTATTGATTCTATGTGTGTATGTACTTCATTATCTTAACATTTACAATTGCAACAAGTAGTAGCCGATTTTCACGATGGCTTTATTTTGCCGCGAAATGTTTTAAAACATTTTGAAAAATGTTTTAAAAATGGTTTTCAGTGGTAGCCGTCTTCAACGATGGGCTAAATTTGCGAGAATATTTTTAAAACCCTCGCCGTCTGAGACCGTAGGGCGAGGGTTGAAACACTTTTGCGCCAAATTATCCATCGTGAAAGCGGCTACTACTAAAAACATTTTAAACATTTTAAAATGTTTTAAAACATTTCGCGGCAAAATAACCCATCGTGAAAAAGGCTAGTGATATCATGCCATGTCAGCATTGTCCTTAAAATATATCTTGCTTAACGTTTTGTGTCAAGGATTTACGGCAGTTGTTTCCAAGGTCATTTGTCTTTTTCATGTTAAGCTGTATTTAGTTAGACTGGACATTTCAGAGCTTTATTTATGTGAAGCCACAAGCATTTTAGCCATTTCCCCTGCGATCTACGCTCGTGTTCGCTTCTTACTTTCGCTGGCATACCACTTCCAAAATATTTTTTTAGTCTGGACTTTGACTTAGTCTTGAATGTGTCATTTTCATCAATCTCATGAAAACTGTTTGTATCTTATATCCACTGGCGGATCCAGGGGGCGGCAGGAGCAATGGCCCTCCCGTTCTATGCTGATAGGGTCAAGCCATAGAAGTAACCCCCCCCCCAATAAAAAAAAAAAAAAAAAATAAATGAAAACGCGTTTATTGAAAAGTGGATACTGACTGCGAAAAAAAAACTGTTTTGCCTCGTTCGTGTTTCCTCTAATCGGTAGCAACTTGGTAGCATTTGGGAGTAAGGAAAGTGGCACGTCTGACGCTATTTTGATCTCGAGCGATTCAAATCACAACCAACGTACCTTTTGCGCGGTGGCGATACAGTTACCAGTGAGATTGATCCGATATGCCAGTCTGCAAAACGTAGCAGGTTTCGACGAGATCTCGTCTGGGCAGGGTTGGCACCAACACATCAAAATTGGGGCAGATGTTGGCAATTTCGTGGCAGCTTTTGAAGTTTTGGGTCAGAAAGTGCTTCCCGGGGCAGTAGCAAGATTATTTCGTGCAACTCACGCCAGTCGGGTATACACCAGAGCGTTACTGCTCAACACTGGCGGATCCAGGGGGCGGTAGGGGCAACAGCCCCTTCCCCATCCTACGCTCGACAGGGACGGCAATATAAATTACCCCCCCAAAAAAAAACAAAAAAAAAACAAACAAACAAACAAACACACTGAAACTGGTGATGAAAATGTTATGGACTGTAAAAAATAACTTCTTGCAAATAAATAAATAAATAATGTTTTGCCTTGTTCGTGTTTCCTGTATTTGGTAGCAATATGGTAACAGAAGAGCAGGCACGCAGCCAGTAGTAATCTCAGGAGAGGGCAAATTGGTGGTAGAATCGGGGGGACCGGGTCGTCAGAAGATCTGATTTCATCTAGTTTACATTTATTTGCTCAGGGGGCGGGGGCATGGCCCCCGTGCCCCCTTGGCTACGTCCATGCAGTAGGGAGGAGTGTAAGTGGCGCGTCTGATGATATTTTGATCTGAAGCGATTCACAAACAACGTAGCTTTTGCGCGGTGGCGATACAGTAACCAAGGAGGCTTATCCGAAGTGCCAGTCTGCAGAACGTGGCAGATTTCGACGAGATCTCGTCGGGGCAGGGTTGGCACCAACACATTAAAATTATGTCAGTTTTTGGAAATTTCGGCAGCTTTTGAAAATCTTTGAGCAGAAACTGCATAGGTATATTTGTCTTTGTTGTCATATTTCCACCTACGAATACAAAATCATAAAAACTCATTTTTAATATAAATTAGCCGAATGTGGAATACCCGAGATAAAGACCCACCAACTTGCCCAAGGGAGACCCCTAGCCCACCATCCGATCACGCAATCCGTCACCGGCAGAATTTAGAGATCTGTGAAAGTTTTAACGTCCCTAACGGACTGAGGACGGTCGTCTCCTATGCTACGCTGGCTTCATCTGAGCCTTCGACGCCGCCGCATTGCGACACCAGCTGGCATGATCATCCCCGCCAAGGCAAACAGCGCAGCGGCCGAAGCGGCTCGAAACAGCCGGCGTGGGTCAGATCTGTAGTCCAGCGCTCTCCCGACTGAGCTACACGGGCGGACAAATCTATGTTTTATTAAACACAGTGAATTGCTGACATTTTACAGAATATCGACTTACTATTTTATAACATAATATATTGATCATATTGATTAAGAATTCCCCTGCATTGTATTTACAAGAAATGTAATTTTCGCATATTAGTAAACAAAATACAGGCAATGGTGCGAAGTGTCGTATTTGTGACGATAACCTGCTGGCGTCCATTTAGTTTGTAGGTGCACTAAATACAGCAATACATTCTATATTTGGTATAGGTTAGTTAAATGTGATTTGCTCACGATCCGACCCCCCTCCGGTCAAGGACTCTGAGTTCCCAAGCAAAATTAGCCCCACCCCTATAATGGGAGGCTGGATCCGCCAATGATGCCATAGTACATTTATCATCACGTATGGTACAGGCATTGCCTTGATTCCCCTTCCCTGAAAAATAAATAAAATTTACACGACATGAAAAAATACAACAATGTCATACCATAGACGGGTCAATATCGGACCTGCAGAGCAGCGGCGTAGTATTCTTAGTATGGCAGTATCCATACGTTACTGGACAAATTGACACAACTCTCTTGTCCCTGGCTGAAGCTGTCTCGCGATACTCAGCCGGTGTTCAATCTAATCCGAGTATCTGTCAGTCTCCCGCCCCTAATTCGTGTATCAGTCGGCTTTCCACATCTAATCCGTGTATCTGTCGGCCTCCCACCTCTAATCCGTGTATATGTCGATTGTCGGCATCCCATCCCTTGCTCCTGTCCATTTGTAAGCCTGCGGCCCTGCCTTCCGTCCAACTGACAATCTATGCGTCTGTCTGCCGTCCGACTACTGCTCCTGTCAATATGTGCGTCTGTTTGTCGTCCGACTACTGCTCCTGCCAATCTGTGCATCTGTCTGTCGTCCGACTACTGCTCCTGCCAATCTGTGCGTCTGTCTGCCGTCCGACTACTGCTCCTGTCAATCTATGCGTCTGTTTGTCGTCCGACTACTGCTCCTGTCAATATGTGCGTCTGTCAGTCGTCCGACTACTGCTCCTGCCAATCTGTGCGTCTCCGACTACTGCTCCTGTCAATCTGTGCGTCTGTCTGTCGTCCGACTACTGATCCTGTCAATCTATGCGTCTGTCTGTCGTCCGACTACTGCTCCTGTCAATATGTGCGTCTGTTTGTCGTACGACTACTGCTCCTGCCAATCTGTGCATCTGTCTGTCGTCCGAGCCGACTGTTCTCATACTGTCTTCTCTGACGAACGAGCGCAGAGGGAGGGCCGGCGAGCGGCGCGCCGTCAGAGCGCCGTCAGAGGGAGCGCAGAGCCGCAGAGGGAGGGCCGGCGAGCGGCGCACCGTCCGGCTCGCTGCTGACCACGCACTCGGCGTATGCCACCTGTTGACCCCGCCACATCCCACTAATCAGAGCCACTGATAGGGTGTCTGGGTCACTGGTCAGTGTGTGGTCGCTGTGTGGCGAGGCGGTGGTCGTTTGCGCCACGGTCACGCGATGTGGGGCGGCGTTGCAGCCATGCGAGGCATCGGATCGAACGGTGCTTCATTAACGGCGGTGGCTGGGGACTGACGCCGGTTAGGCCACTACAGCTGCTAACAGGCATAAGGGGATGCCGTCGAGAGGGGATGGGATGTCGGTGCTGGTCGGACAGCGTCGCCGCGCCGCCGGCATCTATCCCAATCAGTTGGCGGAGCAAGCTGAAATATTCAGCGCTGTGGGGCCCGGCCAGCGCTGGCCGACGCCAATTTTTCGCGCGGCCTGCGTCGCTAACGATGACCCGCCGGCCACGATGCACCGCGAGAGCCGCTGACCGTCGCCTGGAGCGCCGCAGAGCCGGTCGAACGGAGAGTGGGTTCGATAGATCCGAGCGGTCCGCCGCCGCCGCTGCCGACGCTCCGACGCAGGTTGTTTGTGTACGCTCGACCTGCGAGGGCGACTCTGGCGACGCTGTCACCTCTGGCTATTTACGTTCTCTGTCCAAGCGCAGTGCAGCTCGCCGCTGGCTATTTTGGTGGCTTGTCAGAACGCAGTGCAGCGTCAACAGCCTGCTATACGCTGTCCGGTGACGTCACACGGTGGCCGATGACGTCACAACTCACAGTCCCCCTTCACCGAGAAGGGAATCAGCTCTGAAAACGGATGAATTTGATGCGGTGTCGAGTGTTGTGCAACAGCAAAACCTTGACGCTGGTGGTATCGATGACCACTCGGGAAAATGTGCGCACAAAAAGTAGATAGCATGAGATGTAACTCATGATAGCTCGATGATGGCATGATATGTAGCTCATGCTATCATAGCCCAGCCGTACGTTGCGCTGTAATCTGTGAATTGTACACCGTTCCTTGTTATTTCCGTCTGTTTTATCCTGTCTGTTGAGCAGCGCAGCGCCCAGCCCGCCCCACAGACATGCCATTGTTCTCTATCCACCAATACGCATTCATAACGACGGGCTCTGAAAGCCACTGGCTTACTGTTGATGTTCCCGAATACAGTCAAAGTCTAAGTCAAGGAAGCCGAGCTAATGAAAGGGAAATGCAGGTGCACTGAGATCAAACAACGGTTACCCGGAGATGTGAAGGATGCCGGGAATGTTATGCTATGAAATATAACCGGCTTATGTGTCTTTCCAGAATCGGAGATTCCGGTCGTGGGCAACGTGTTTAGTTTTGTGGTGACCAAATATCCACCGGAGTGGAATTGGAAGCTGGGAAAGGTGAGCATTATAGAGGCGCATGAAAATATGGTTCCAGAGTACCTATGTAGTAAAACCATTATTTTTGCCGTAAAATGTTTTTAACACTTAACAGTTAGCTGCCTTACATCCGAATGTATAGGCGGAAAGCTATTGCAAATAATCCGGACATTTCTCTTGTTTTATCATCCTTTTAAGGCCAACGCCCAGTAACTAAACATGCTGTTTAAAATGTGTATTTATGTACTTATTTATTTGTTACAAATCTGCTGCTTAATACTAATGGATTCCTTTGTTGGCAGGTGTTGATATGGGTGCTGGCAATTTTATGCGGCATGTTGATTGGGAAGAACTTCATTCACCACATTGTGCTTCGGCAGTGGACTCGGCTAAAAATGTTTCGAGATGAACAGGTGAGAGCTGACCTGTACTGGACTTCTCAGAGGCACAAGTCACAGACCCAAAGACACGCGCAAACAATATCCTACCATATTAAAGCATGGCAATATTGTACAAAGATAAGGTGATAGGTAGGCGATATATTATTAAGCAGCAGCCTGTCTGAAATGCAAGTTAATAGTAGGTGATCATAAGTTGATACTAATGGCCATTTGGTTACACAAAAAGCATATTTTTAAAGTTAGTCCGATCATTAAATATACTCAAAAACTGTTTTCTGAAAGGACTTGCAATGCATCAGGCATGTGTTTTGTGTGACTAAGTTTTACGCACAGTATGGGCATAATAAACCCTTTATTTCTAGCGAAGATCTTTCTTAGATAGCATCTAGTGCTAACCCATCCGCTCCGCTGGGCGATTACAGGTTGAGTGGTGGTGCCTGGTGCAAGCCAGTGATAAGCATTAGGCAATTAGGGATTGATAACACCCGTAGGGCCGTACTACCCCGTACCCGTGGCACACCCGTCGTATCTATAATACGTTTTTGTACCCGTCATGCACCCGAGTCCCCTGGATGGTGTATCGTATCTCCTGGATGGAGATACCCTACCGAAAAGAAGCCCCTCCTCCACTCCTCCCCGCCCAACCAGCCCGTGTCCTATGTATTATGTAACGCACTACTAAGTTAATGAAAAAGAATGCTTCAACCCGGATTAGAACCCCTTAAACCCTTAGACTTGAAGTTCAATGCTCTAATTTAGGGTATGTTTTAGGTCTCGAATGTATATAGGCTGTTTGATCTTTCTAACGGGGATGTCTGGAGCCCTTGTTGCTTTGTCATTTCATTGTTTATTTATGGTGAAGTTGCATATAGAAATTTCAAAAAATATAATTTCTGCTTTAATTGATTTATTTACTTACGTATTATGAGCTTACCGGTTATTTTAACTCTCTACGGAAACATATACTGTCGCTGACACACTACTACCTCCCTTGATAATATTTATCCCGGGCATTGAATTATGTATTTGGTCACTTTAGCGAATTAAATAACTTTATTCTGCAGCTGCGGGCGCTGCCTGACTGAGATTAAACTTCCGCTAATTAATTTGGTGCGCTATTATATCAAGAATCAACTCAATTACCATAAAAAGTAGCAGACTACACCAGACCACTGGTGGGTGGTCGGTTACACTGTGCAGGACTCGGGCCGTGGTGACACAGCACAGCACCCGGAACTACTCCCCGGGCGGAGCCAGCCAGCAGGCCACCGCCGCAGCGCCGACTGCCTTCCGCAGCGTGCCGAAATCAGATCCGTCGGAAGGCAGTCTCGCCCTCGGCCTCCCCCCCCCCACACTACCTCCCGCACGGGCAGCACCGCAAATGGCGCGCCCGTGTACCCATAATGGCGTCTGGCGCAAAAAGACCTCCGGTAATGCACCAGATGTGACCAGAGAATCAGTGCTGTGCGTACTGCCGGTAAGGGATCTCTGATCAGGAAAGTCCAATCGAGAGTGCTAGGTCAGGAGAGTATTGGTCAGGACAGTGGCAAAACCAAAGTTATAAAATACAAATGTTACAAATATAAAGTCAGGTTGGCATGTTTTGTTAAATGCTCCAAACTAAAGCTGCCACGTATAAACAAACACATCCTCACTTGTTTCAATTCCAGATTTCCGGCACTCTATTTGTATTGCAATGCAACAGTGCAGTAAATTCACTCATGACAAGCATTCGCCGAGCAAAAGCAAAACATCACGATACGAATATCATGTTGATAAATGTGCGGCGATCGTAAACTTGGCAGAACACGTCCCTTTTGCTGCCACAGCCGCCCGGCTGCCGTCTGTTCCGCAAGCCTCCGTGTATTGCGGTACAGTATCCGAAACTCGGGACGGATACTGTAGGGAGGAGAACCTACCGCCGGCGAGCGATTTTGCTGGCAACATCGTGGATACATCTTGTATAGCATGTCTCATCGCATCTTATCTCCTCTCGTATGATCTCATATCAATATATCATGTCATTTAATGGTGTCATTCTGCGTAGTAAATATTGAGTCACCTTATCAGAAAAGATATGTTTTGCAACGTCCAGCTGTGATTGAAGACTCACTTCTAGTGATACCCTTCATACCTCACTAGCTGACCACTTCAATAAAGTAATTTTAACACAATAATTGTGTGATACTTTTGTGTGAATTACAAGTAACAAAACGTGAACATGGCAGTAATGGTGTAACGCGTGGCTTGTTCTTTGATTTGGTTCGCAACTGATGTCAAAGTGCTTGACTACATGCATCGACACGGATTAATTTCGAAAATGTAATAGGTCTGTGAGAGACATCAACGTGACATAAAACACAAGCAATCCTAGCATACCAATGTAATGACACAGGTCACTGCAAAAGTAATGGTAGGTACAGTGTCCAAATATGTGTTGATTTGGGTGGGAAACGGCAACCTTAAAGTGAATAACTTTTCACTCTTCCGCTTAGGAGTGACCTGAAATGGGGAGAATGGGCCATTATTCACTTTTGGCTGTCATTTCCCACCCAAATCAACCCCAAATCAACACATATTTGGACACTGTACCTACCATTACTTTAGCAGTGACCTGTACCTTTAGTTCAATTGTTATGATGTCTGCCTCCGAGCTATGAGTCAGTTCTTGTTCGTTCACCAGTTAACACGCTGTGTGTTTCTGTTCCGCAGGGTTCGTGGATGGTGATGTTTCTGACTGTGATCGTGTCGCTGTATATATTTTCACACGTTTACAACTTTATTCTGTTGCTGGGCTATGTGAACTATGAAGATTATCACGTCAACAGCTGCATGTACATCACTAACGCCAGGTAACTATATCCAACTGCCGAGGACTATAATATTCAACAGTCGACTGGATTGGACAAAGGACATGCTCGTAAAATAGAGTTCACGCACAGTCAATTAATGCGATGTTCAGTTGAAAGATACGCATACTTTTAATCAGATAAAAGTTTTACATTTTATGATGGTTGAGAAATATAGTATTTTTAGATTCCAGACGACTTATTTAACCCTATTCCCTGCGGGGGCAGATTCTGCCCCCCCGGTAGTTTTTCGCCCGCCGCTTCTGAACTGTTACGACTATCGTCTTGAAACTTTCGGACTTTTCCCAAATATGAATGACGCGTGGTCTGTTAAAATTTTGAAAAAATCGGCGCAGCAGAGACGGCTCCAGGGTCATGTTTTTGGGAGGTCGTTTCGAATGCGGGTGTGCGGCGCATACTTCCGTTCGTAGTTTGCGGTGGATGAAAAGCGTCGACAACCTAAGTCGATACTTTGTACGATCATGAACTAATTGGATTATACATTTTGGGCGCAGAGGCGAACTCAGGTACATAAAATGGTGAGTGATATACTCCGTCAATTGTATGGCCCAACTCAAATAGACAGGATGATAAACTGGCGTCTCGCACTCGGTGACCCCACGTTGTTTACCTGAAATCCGCCTATGATAATTTATTAATTTAACAGAATTACAGCAACAAAGCCCACATGTGACGTTCTTACGTCCAAAACACTAAGGAAAAGCACATATTTTTATCAAAAATTTCCCATTGTTTATACCTGAGTACGCCTATGATTTTTCATTTTTGTACTTGTCCCTTTCACACGTTGAAGAGCACGACATTGGAAGCTCAAAAACGTTTTTTGCATGGAAATCGGTCTAATCACATGGCCACAATGACCTTTCAAAAAACAACCCAAATTTTCGTATTTTTTGCCCCCTGGCCCCCCATTTTTGAACAAAAGAGCGATTTCGGGGTCCTTATAGAAATATTTCGTCACGACGAATCGAATGGTGTTTGTCACATCGAAATCGGCCGAGCGGTTCTCGAGATCTCTGGGGGGGGGGCAGAATCTGCCCCCCACTCAGGTTAACGTAATTCTGGCCGCCCGCAGGGAATAGGGTTAAGGTATTTTGAGCAGTTCGTTAGCATCTGGAAACAATTAAGTATTGTTTGACATAATATTCGATAGCTTCCAATTAATTTAACCTGTAAATAAATTGCTCGTATGGTCCTCTGTCTTTTTGTTCTATATAATTATGTAGTTTATTTTGCTTCCCTGCTAAATAATTAGAGCTCCTCATTAGTGTTACCACGGTAACTATCATAGAGAATATACATCAAGAGAAAGTAAAAAAATACAGATGCAAGTCGTGGCTGCTGAAAGGGCTGGTTCTGATATTTATAATATACAGCTAATCCCACATTATATATAGGTCACACCAAGACGAGGGATGATGTGAGGCTGTTCGCTCCCTAAAGCGAAAGTAAATGCCGTTTTCTCGATAGGGTGATTCAATGATGTTTCCTGGAGCCATCTCGTGACGGAGCCGGATCGTTCCGGCCCGGCTGCCCGACCGGCGGCTGATGGCGCGGGAGGAGCAGTATTACACTCGACTGGTTGCTCGCCAGGCAACCATCCATTACCATATCATCGAGGTCATCGGACACAGCCCATCGTATTCTCTGGTGCTCAGACAATATTCCAACAATGCACTTCATCAGTCAATTTGAAAGCCTCCGTTGAAACCATAAGTCATCATTTGTTACGAACCGACATTTGAAAACAAAACAAATTGTGGAAACGCATCCCGACGTATTTTCATTATGCACTCTCCACTGAACAAATAATCATATCCGTCACCGCCACTGTGTCGGCTCGTTGGTCTGGCCCGCCACTGTGTCGGCTCGTTGGTCTGGCCCGCCGTTTGGTGCTGGCCGCCCCTGTGTCGGCTCGTTGGTCTGGCCCGCCCCCTGTGTACGGCTCGTTGGTCTGGCCCGCACTGTGTCGCTCGTGGTCTGGCCGCCACTGTCGCGGTTCGTTGCGTCTGGCCCCGCCACTGTGTGCTCGTTGGTCTGGCCCACTGTGTGCTGTTGGTCTGCCCCGCGCACATGTGCTGGCCTGTTGGTCTGGCCCCCACTGTGTCGGCTCGTTGGTCTGCCCGCCATCGTGTCGGTCCGTTGGTCTCGGCCGCCTGTCGTCGCTCCGTGTGGTCTGGCCCGCCAACTGTGTCGGCTTCGTTGGGGTGCTGGACCCGCACCACTGTGTCGGCCTCGTGGGTGGTCTGGCCGCCACTGTGTCGGTTGCGTTTGGTCTGCGCCCGCCAGCTGTAGTCGGCTCCGTTGGTCCGGGCCCGCCACTTGTGTCGGTCCGTTGGGGTTTGGCCCAGCCACTGGTGGTCGGCTCGTTGGTCTGGCCCGCCACTTGTGTCCAGGTTGAGGCCGTGTGGTCTGGCCGCCAACTGTGTGTGCTCGTTGGTCTGGCCCGCCACTGTGTCGGCTCGTTGGTCTGGCCCGCCACTGTGTCGGCTCGTTGGTCTCGCCCGACAGAACGCACTACTCTGTGTGTGAGAGATGGCGAGTTTCGGGCGGCCGCCGCCAACTCTCACCTTTCGGATGGCTGTCGGCTGTTCTCTCGGGGGACTCCTGTACACATCCAGACTGCCTGCCTGCCCCCCGCCCCCCGCTCTGCCCACGTCGCGGGGGAGGAGAGAGAGAGGGTGGGAGAAGCACTCGCCTCACAGCGGCCTCCGTCAGAGAACGGGGTCATTGATTGTGCCCGCCGGGCATTGGACGCTCTTTGCCGTACGTTGGCCGAAGCAGCGGCCAACACCCCCCCCCCTCCTCCTCCTGGCAGGTGGGGGTCGTTCAGAAGGAGTGTCGCCAACAGCGATTACAACAGTATCTTTGTTTCTCATGGGATTTGTATTGGGAGCAGTGGCAGCGGATTGCATTTTCGGATCCGGAGGGGGCATAGGAACTATCAGGAGCCCCCCCCGCCCCCGGGAGCGTCAGGACCCCTCTTAGGACTGAGGGCACCCTTTACCACCTGGACTGAGGGCCCCCTCGAACCGGACAATGGCTATCTCATACCGACTGAGGACTCCCTCGGGACGACCGATGGTCGAGCAAGAGCTCTTCAGGCTGATTGAGGGCACATGCAGGGCCCTCTGGCAATTTGTATCGCCATAAAAAAGAAACAAAATATACTTCCGGAGGACCCCTCTCAAAAATGTATGAAGGGAAAAAACATATGTTTGTCATCCCCACTTCTTGAGTGGGGGAGCTGCTCTCCCTGCCCCCCCCTCTTCTGCCGCCCCTGCTTGGGAGTGGGATGGCTGGCCTACCATGACAGCAGAGCAATCCATCTTCATGACGGAATTGCCTTAAGATGTACGCCACACCTCCTCGCAGATGGCCAAAATGGCAGACTGTGGTGTGATAGCGCTAATGTGGCAATACAACAGTATTTAGATCACATGACGGCCGCTTGAGCAGAATCAGACTATCAGACGTACCAGAAGACGACGTATCAGACGTACCAGAAGACGACGTATCAGACGTATCAGACGTACCAGACGTACCAGACGTACCAGACGTACCAGAAGACGACGTATCAGACGTACCAGACGTACCAGACGTACCAGACGTACCAGACGTACCAGACGTACCAGACGTCACCAGACGTAACCAGAACGTATCAGACGACCAGACGTACAACTCACCAGACGTCCAGACGTATCAGACGTACCAAGAAACGTATCAGAACGTATCAGACGTTCATACGTATCAGACGTATCCCAGACTATCAGACGGTATCAGACGTTCGGACGTGTCATGACGTTAGACGTATCAGACGTACCAGACGTAATCAGACGTATCAGTCGTATCAAGACGTATCAGACGTTATCAGACGTATGCAGACGTATTCAAGAGTATCAGACGCATATCAGACGTCGTCAGCCCGTGTCAGACGTATCAGACGTATCAGACGTCACCAGACTACCAGCGTACGCAGCGTACCAGACGTACCGACGTACAACGTGTCAGACGTACCAGACTGTATCACGTATCAGACGTATCAGCGTACAGACGTCCAGACGTACCAGACCGTCTTCAGACGTATCAGTAACGTATCAACCGTTCAGACGTATCAGACGTATCACGACGTATCAGACGTAGTCAGACGTATATCAGACGTATCTAGACGTACCAGCACTACAGACGTACAGACGCAAGAGTACCAAGACGTGTCAGACGTACCAGACGTAATCAGCACGTGTCAGACGCTATCAGACGTAACCCGACGTACCAGACGTATCAGCCGTGTCAGAGCTTGTCAGACGATATCCAGAGTACCAGACGTATCAGACGTAATCAGACGTATCAGAAACGTACCAGACGTACCAGACGTACCAGACTACCAGACTACCAAGACGTGTCACGACGTACCAGAACGTATCAGACGTGTCAAGACCGTATCAGGACGTACAAGACGTACCACGTATCAGACGTGTCAGACGTGTCAGACGTACCGACTATAGACGTTCAGACGTATCAGACGTACCAACGTCCAGACGTACCAGACGTTCCAGACGTATCAGAACGTATCAGACGTATCCAGACGTCATCAGACGTATCGACGTATCAGACGCTGTCAGACGTATCAGAGTATCAGACGTACCAGACGTACCAGACGTACAGACGTACCAGACGTACCAGACGTGTCAGACGTCCCAGACGTCAGACGTGTCAGACGTATCAGAAAAAACGTACCGACGTACCAGAAAGTCATCGCCGGTCAGACGTTCAGACGTATCAGACGTACCAGACGTTCAAGACGTATCAGACGTATCAACGTACCAGCGTACATGACGTATCAGACGTTTAGACGTATCATAACGTATCAGACGTACAGACGTATCAGACGTATCAGACGTATAGACGTATCAGACGTACAGACCGTATCAGACGTACATCGTATCAGACGTATCAGACGTATCAGACGTATCAAGACGTGTCAGACGTACCTACGTGTAGACGTATCAGACTGTATCAGACGTACCAGACGTACCGACGTAACGACGTATCAGACGTACCAGACGTACCAGACGTATCAGACGTATCAGACGTATCAGACGTAGCAGACGGATCGTAGCGACGCACCACAGACGCCTATCGCGTCGTCATGCCCCGTCACCTCTGCCAGCACAGGGACAAGATCAGACACACGGAGACACGCCACAGACACGGTGTCGTGACGGAGGGTCGGCTATCGCACCATCACCATCATCCGCTGGCCGTCAGGACAGCTGTGCTGCCGTACCAAGATAGATCCTCACCTCTTCCCAACACTGCATCCCCCGGTATCAAGATATATCCTCACCGCTTCCTTACACTGCATCCGCCGGTAGCAAGATAGATCCTCACCGCTTCCCAACACTGCATCCCCTGGTACTCGGGAGAACAGTATCGCTCTTACTAACAGGAAGTGGAAGCACAATCAGCCAGGCAAAAGTGCTGTCCGGACTTTACTGGTTCAAAGAGTATTGAAACAATATCCTGCAATACATTTGCACTCGGTGTTTGTTTACTCATTTGTTTAACACGCAGACATCTCGGATTAAAATTACGTCACTCAAAACTGTCAAAGAATCACATTTACCTATACTATGCCAACTCAGTTAAAATCAACTTGATGTCTTACATAAACAAAATGCAAAAGAAACGCAAGAGCAATTTTACATTACTTACACGAGACGCGAGCATAGTTTTAGATATAACCTCCGTCAAGACACACATCATTCAATGCTTGCATTGTTGACCATACCGTAACATATACATACAGCAAATATTTACAGCAAAGAGCATCAGATAATTGAGACGTTTATATACAAAGCATTGGCAAACGAGGACCCTGGGTCTCCAGTACGTTTACATGACATATTTTATGTTTTAAGTATTACATAACGCTGCAAACCAGAATTTTCAAACAGAAGAAACGGTCCCTGAAAAAGCACGGGTTTAAAATTAACTCTCACCCTATAACGGGAACTTTCTCACCTTCGCCCTACGAGGGGGCCTGACAGCCCTGTTAATTTCCAAACCAAACAACATAGAACAATGCGATACAAAACATTATGTTGCCTGTATTGCGAGAAATCTAACGTTAGGCAATGTTATTGTTTAGGTTTCAGGTCAACGGATGACCTTGCAGGTCAAGTGAATGACCTCGACTCGACCACGTCCAGAATAGCGATTTTGCTGTCAGAAAACATACAAATTGGAAATTGATCAATGTAAATCAAAAGTAATGTTCCTTAACCAGTTTTGTCTCAAAAACACAGAAAATGAATTTATTTGTTCGTATCTGCTCAAGAACAAGTTCATAAAAGTGATTAAAAAATTATGTCATGAGTTTCTTACACGTAAAGAGACATCACTCAGTCAAAAATAAAAATATTGCTTTTAAATTTGGTTTGGGTATTGGCCATTCTACGTTCTCTCACGTACATTATGTTGTTTTGATATCTTTGAAAGTTTTGATTCTTTACGTTTTTTAACAAAAAAACATATTTTTTATTTCTGGGGGTAAAAAAATCGGAAATCTGATATTTCAATTTTCAACGTAATGTGATTTTCTATCTTAACCGTTTTTTGTTTGCAATTTGCTGCAAAACTATATTTTCTACCAGTTGTATCATTTACGTTGTTCCACTAACATGATGTCACTAAAATATCATTATCATCTAAACTAGAGAACCGATTTTCATGAAATTTGGAGGCAACATACTCATAATTGTTATAAACTCAGTTCCTCACGATTTCAGCAGGTTGCCCCGAGTGTGTAAAAAGCTACTCAATAAAAATATCAGGGGAGGCCTTTACTCTTCAGGCCCCCCTTCCCCGTAGGCCGATGGTTAAATCCCCAGCATCATCTGCGCCTCTTCAGTGACTATGACAGGCAGGCAGCACCTTCCATCATTTAACCGTCATTTGCATCACAAACCCCGGACACGGCGCGCCGATATTGCCGCTGACGCGTCAGATTGCGTGACCCGGGCCGCTAATTAGGCGGCCAGTGAGGCGAGCTTTGATGGGACATGATCACGACCCCATCGGCGGCAAACCACCCACTGAGATCGGGGTATTTCCTGACACGCCACCCATGGTCCAGGGTCGCTCAGTCAAGGCAGGATTAGTAACGTAGTAGAGCAGGGTGTTTTGTTGTCGTTCAGTGTGAATTGGCGCCTACATGTATGGTTTTATCGTGGCAGTAAGCGTGCTTCTGGTTTACTGCCGCCAGCGGTGGTTACCTGTTGACGGGATTTTACTGCACTCTGAATATAAAAAGCTAATAAAGCTGCTGAAACTTCGTATACCTAGGATTGGGTACAGTTCTATGGCTTTTATCCAAGTAATTTAATATGTTACTCTGTGAATGACTATGAACAGGACAGGGACAATCCTATCATAGTCACAAAAAGAATCTTTGTTTGACCTAAGCCCGCTGGTCTGGAGATTTTCCTTCGCGTCAAAATCAACTGTTGTCCATTTATTCAGTTGAGAGCTGCTGACACCGACACATCTCTGCATCACTGAATGTGCCACTCATCTCGACAGCATTGTCCTGCAGGTCTGCTGTACCTCCTCTGTGTCTATCGCTGCCACTGTACCGCCCCTGCCTGCAGCCTGATGAAGGCGGCGGCGTGCGGCACATGGCTGGGAGACCTCATCACTGCCCTCATGGTCACCGACATGATGCTCCAAGACGACCTGTACCCGCACTGGGCGAACCGGGTGCGCGCCTTCTGGCGGCGACACACCACCGCCCGCATCCTGGTGTTCTGGGTGGGCAGCATCGTCGCCACGGTGCTGGTGGTGACGCTGATCGTCAGCGACCTCATCAGCTGGGACCGACTCAACCGCGGCTTCGTGGCCACCACAGGTCAGTGGGACGTCACACAGCTGTCAGTCGGACGTCATAAGACCGGCTCAAACGGCGACCCCGTGCAACCCGAGTCAGACCGACTGTTCTGTGGGACATCTGTAGGACATCTATGGAGCATATGTGGGGCGTCTGTGAGACGCTACCGAAGGTGGCTCAACATCCGTTCGTAAGTGTAGCCATGAAATGAGTGAAATTGTAGCCAATTACGGTTGCCATGCCACGTATTTCTCAAAATGTCGTGCTTGAAATAGATAGGCTTGTTTTATCCAGGTCAAGCGGTGTAATCACATCTGTGGGTTATTGCTGTCATATCGATATAGCAGAAGTTGATTATAAAGGAAATTTAAGCATGGTGCCGCCATTTGTTTAGGCTGAGTGGTGAAGGAATTATTATATAAAAAATAGAGCTATGACGGAACATGGAAAGTTTTATCCTTCGTGAGTTCTATCCCTGAGTGTATTTTTGCTTGTCCTTGTGACCTGTGGTGACACTATTTTACGGGTGCCGTTCCAGAGCTGTCTCGCGGCTTCCTAGCCTCCTTCATACTGGTGATGGACCTGATCATCGTGATGCAGGACTGGGACTTCCCCCACTTCACCACCACTCTGAATGTCAACCTGCCCGGATTCTCCGTCAGCACGCTCCAGTGGAAATACGCCAAACTCTCCTTCACAGGTGGGCATTAGAGGCTGTCTCTCTTTGTGTCCATAACAATCATTGTAGCTCCCCTGCTCGATAAGTGACGTATGACGGAATGTGTGGACTAAGTGACTTTTCGTACGATTGCGTCACAGCGTAGATTGGGTAGTGATGTATGCATAACTCCGAAAATAAGAATGTGTTGAGGCTCTAGGCATGTATTAATTTCATATAAACATTTCAGCTTTGTGTCTTGCTTTCATTAGTATCCCCTGCGTTAACTGTCATGTCATTTGCGATGTTAAATTTAGATGTCATCACTTGGCCATTTACCCGGCCGTTTTTCATTAATAAAATGCATGATCCCTGTCATGACACTGCGTCGTAATGATTCGTAAGCATTCAAATATATATTTTTAAATTCCCTTTCATTTCAGGAAAATGGTTCAACTATGGTATCATTTTCATGGTGATGATGCTTGATCTGAACATGTGGAAGAACCAATTTTTCTACGTTCCACAAAACTACGGGCAGTATACAGGTAAGAAGTAGCTCTGTCATCTTGGCAACATGGGTATCAGGAGGAAAATGAGTAATAAGTACGTAGGAAATGTTGTTATATTTTGACATTTCGGGCCAATTCAAAAATATATTTATGTATACGCAGAGCTGATTCTCTGACAACGTTTTGTAGCACAACGAAGTTAATATGAAGTGTGCAAGCATTTGAGATACGTTTTGGAGACATTCTATCAAACCATTATTTTAGCCGATCACTTCCTGTACAAAGTCGCTCTGCAGAAACATTTCAAGCAACCATATCTTTCTTTTAAAATCACATTCAGTACCGTTTTGTCACAGATAATTACCACAAGATCTTCACGGTGATGGACCAGTCTGTACTACTGACCGGCAACTTGACGCTGTGGACGTACAACGCGCGAAACATCACCGACAACAGCACCGCCCAGGTCTTCAGGCTCGGTGAGTAGTGCCCTGGTAACAGCTCTTCAGGCTCGGTGAGTAGGCCCTGGTAACAGCTCTTCATGCTCGGTGAGTAGTGCCCTGCAGTAACAGCTCTTCATGCTCGGTGAGTAGTGCCCTGTAGTAACAGCTCTTCAGGCTCGGTGAGTAGTGCCCTGCAGTAAAGCTCTTTCAGGCTCGGTGAAAGTAGTGCCCTGCAGTAACAGCTCTTTCAGGCTCGGTGAAGTAATAGTGCACGCCCTGGTAACAGCCTATAGGGTCGGTGAGTAGTGCCCTGCAGTAACAGCTCTTCAGGTTCTCGGTGAGTAGTGCCCTGGTTAACAGCTCTTTCAGGCTCGAGAGTAGTGCCAGCTGCAGTACAGCTCTTCAGGCTCGTGTGTAGTTGCCCTGGTAACAGCTCTTCAGCTGGTGAGTAGTGCCCTGCAGTAACAGCTCTTCAGGCTCGGTGAGTAGTGCACCCCTGGTAACAGCTCTTCAGGTTCGGTGAGTAGTGCCCTGGTAACAGCTCTTCAGGATCGGTGAGTAGTGCCCTGGTAACAGCTCTTCAAGGATCGGTGAGTAGTGCCCTGCAGTACAGCTCTTCAGGCTCGGTGAGTAGTGCCCTGCTCAGTAACAGCTTCTTCAGGCTCGGTGAGTAGTGCCCTGGTAACAGCTCTTCAGACTCGGTGAATAGTGCCCTGCAGTAACAGCTCTTCAGGCTCGGTGAGTAGTGCCGCTGGTAACAGCTCTTCAGGCTCCGGTGAGTGTGCGCCTGAAAGTAACAGCTCTTCAGGCTCGGTGAGTAGTGCCCTGCAGTAACAGTTCTTACAGGCTCGTGAAGGTAGGTGCCCCTGCAGTAACAGCTCTTCAGGCTCGGTGAGTAGTGCACCCCCTGTATACAGCTGCTAATAGGCTCGGTGAGTAGTGCCCTGTACAGCTCTTCAGGCTCGGTGAGTAGTGCCCTGGTAACAGCTCTTCGGCTCGGTGAGTAGTGCCCTGGTAACAGCTGCTTCAGGCTTCGGTGAGTAGTGCCCTGGTAACAGCTCTTCAGGCTCGGTGAGTAGTGCCCTGGTAACAGCTCTTCAGGTTCGGTGATAAGTGCCCTGGTAACAGCTCAGTTACACCATACCTCAGAGAGAGTTCTTAACATCTCCTTTTAACCTTTTCACATATTTAACATCACGATGTCAGTATGCTGTCGCCATTATTACTCGCGAGGCGGGCTTTGTCTCTTCAGTCGAATAATTCCACGACTGAGTTTATGCTAATATCGCTACAGCAATGCTTATTTCAGTCCAAACTGGAAAACATCATAATTATATTTGCTTCCTTCTGTTTCTTTTCAGATGATATGAAGATGAACTCAAAGTACATCGGTTACTCCACCGGTGTGCGATGCACCACGTTCATACCGTGTGTTCTCGGGTGTATCCTGTTCATCTCGCTGGTCATCGTGTACGGACGGTTTCCGCCAAATAAGGTGGGCGTAGCGGAAGCTAAATGTTTTTGTTCAAAACAGTCCCGTAGCCAGGTTGAATTCCCAGGGGAGCTCAAGAATTCCCAGATGGTGCATTACCATTAGCATAAATTTACCAATCTAAAGTCTTAGCCTATAAAAAATAATGTATCTGAAGGTTAGTGTCCTGATTAGTGTCTTTATTAGTGGATTGTACTCGAAAGGTTCAAAGGTGCTTGTGCTCAATTGTTGTTATTTGACTGCGAAAGTCCTTCACCTGCTGGGGGTGCACTGACTAATGTCAGAAGGTAGGTACACGAAGATCCCAGGGGGTACAGTGTACACGGGCAGTGGCACCAAGTGCACCCGCCTGGCTACGGGGCCAGTTCAAAAGCTTTAAACCTACGACATTTTGTCGAGCTGCAAACATAGCAATATTTGTAGTTGTCAAACAATGAACATACATTCACAAAAGCTCTATATGTGCGGCGTTTGCTAGTGTGCTACCAATTGAAGTAAGTGGCGTACCTTAAAGCGGAAATGCCTTTGCCGCTATCCTTAACAAGTAAAGTGTGGCTGGCTGTGCTGCAGGCAGCACAACAAGACGGTCCAACTGCGTGTTAATTAAGCCCTCGGCGCCCGTGTACTTTAATGGACTCGAACTCGGCCTGATAAGGCATAACTGTGCAAGTGGGAAAACTCACTCCGCATGTGAGATGAGGTTTCAGGTTTAATGGCGCTAACCCTCGCTTTAATGGCTTGTTTATTAACATCCAAACAGTCATCGCTAAGGGTAGCACAAAACTTTTTTACGCACGCAGGAGATGTGAAATTTCATACATTTGCGATATTTTAGTGCTCTTTATAGCTAAGCGACCTGCTCAGCTATATTATTTGCGGTATCGAAGAGTTTCGTATGTTGTTAAGATAGATGTAAATAATTTGTTTTTCCCCTGGAGGACGGCTAAAACAGCCTGCAGTGACCTGACCCGGTGTCCTAAGTGGCAGGACTTGTCCTGCAGTGACCTGACCCGGTGTCCTAAGTGTCAGGACAGCAGTGAACTGACCTGCCCCCTGTGTTCCTTCTGTGTCCAGGACGGCACGTACGGGGGACGGCTAAAACAGCCTGCAGTGACCTGACCCGGTATCCTAAGTGGCAGGAAACTTGTCCTGCAGTGACATGACCCGGTGTCCTAAGTGTCAGGACAGCAGTGACCTGACCTGCCTAAGTGGCAGGACAGCAGTGACCTGACCTGCCCCCTGTGCTCTTCTGTGTCCAGGACGGCACGTACGGGGGACGGCTAAAGCAGCTTGCAGTGACCTGACCCGGTGTCCTAAGCGGAGACGCTCCTCCTGGCGGAGGGAACGCAACACCAGGCGACTGCAGCAGGCGTCGCCCATGCCAAACACGTCCACGTCCGAGCAGGAGGAGGCGATCGAGGGCTCGTCGGTCAGCTAGCCAGTTCAGCCAACCAGACTGCCAACAACGGTCACACGACCGCACACAAACCTGCGCAGCTGGGACGCCGAGCTATATTTCGGACGATGGGAACAAAGTTTAACACGCATATTGCGTTGTTGTATTCGAGACCAAGCCAACAATACAATATGTTGGGTATTATTTTTTGTGAACAGCCGTAAATGATATATGGCACGTTTCGGACCCACTGCAGTCTACTGAACTGCGCAGTGTCTGTCCAACTGTGCAGCAGCGCCCACTGCAACTATGAAGCACCTCCTGCTGTCTAGCGTAACTGTACAGCGCTTACTGTAACTGCGGTGCGCCTGCCGCACCTTTACAGCGTCTGTCGCCGCATCTGGATGTCGCCGGCCGCCGCATCTGGATGTCGCCTGCCGCAACTATGCAGAGCCTATCGCAACTGTGCAGTGCCTATTGTTGTCTTTGACCTGTGCAAGCCTTCTCTGGTTTCGTCTCGGCTGCGCGCCTCTCACACGTGTAGGGCCCGTGTGTGTGATGTCTGTGTGATGGGCGTGACGCCACTTCACGCCGCCTGCGACGGGCCGACCCATGTACCACCACCTCGTGCCTCACTGCGGCCACCGACCGGCGCAGACTGCCGCCGGACACGAGGAGGAGGAAGTGTCGGCGCGCTGCTCCCGGCTGCGCCGCTGCTGTCGCTGTCGCTGTGGCCGCCACTTGGTTACCGTTTGCTGCGGGCGCTCTGTCAGTGACCGACGTGTCGGTGTTTTCGGCGTGTTCGGCTCGCGTGCTCTGTGTGCCTGCTCTGTATTTTTCTATCCGCTTTTGAATGACTCTGTCGCAGCACTTGCCAGCCGCCAGCCTGGCTTTTCAGACCGAGAGTGGGAACTCTTTCTGTCGTCCAGCTATCGCGGCCTCCTCCGCCCAGAGGGACTGTCTCGAACGAACGCTAACAGGATCCGTGACTGGTGTAGCAGTGCATCTACATCGTGCTGACTCGGCATGAATGCAGACCAGATATACTAATTTGAAATTGGTTCGATGAGTTCGTGAGTGATAGGGAAATATCATCATGGGTTGTGATATTGCATTCGATCGGTATGCTGCCGAGATTCGTGAAGGGGNGCTATCCCCGAAAAACCAATGGTTTATATCATCATGGCAAAACCATAGTTTTCCCAAAAAAAAATCGACAAATAATTAAACATTGACACTTAGCCCTCGCCCTACGGGGGTTCCTAACGCGACCCCCCCCCCCGAGGTTTGTCTTGCATAACGGTTCACACATGCGGCCGATCTTGCTGAAATTTACAGTAGCTGAGTTAACAACAATTATACGTATGATGTCAAAATTTCATTATAATTGGTCGAGAAGTTTGGGAGATAATGACGTTTTAGTGACGTCATGTTTGTGAAAATATAAATATTTGCAAATTCGTAGAAAACAGAGCTTTTCAGCAAATTGCAAACAAAAAATGGCATAGATAGAACATATATTTTCTTTCAAATGGCAATCTCAGAAAAATAAAAAATACACCTAAAAATAAAAAAATAAAAAAATAAAATGGGGAAAATCACTACAAAATCAAATATTCAAGGCCGTTTAAAAACCGGAATATATGTGAGATAACTGAGTATGGAAAATACTCAGACAAAATTTAAATGCAATATCTCTCATTTTTACAGTGATTTTTATGATTGTATGATCTTGAAGCAGGGCCTCGGCTAAATAATTTTCACTGGGGGGCAATGCGAAAAAAAAAAATGTTACTAAGGAATTGAGTAAAGTGCAGTCACACAGTCAGGATTTTTATCAGGGGGTGCACGTCAGCGGTATAATCATATTTCGCTCCTCAGCCAAATGTTGTTGACCGGGGGGGGGGGGGTAGGGTTGCTGTTGCTGTCGTGGTTCCCCTCCGGCTGCCTAAACAGAGTAGCCGAGACGGCTCTGCAGGCGCCTCCTGACTGCCACCTGGGCCGCCACCACATCGCTGCCACGAACTTCTGCCGTCGTCGGGTTGATGGTTGACAGGAGGTCGAACCGTAGCCGCATGTGAGCCGGGCACCGCAGCAGGATATGCCGCGGCATGTCGGTCTCCTCGCGACACAGCGGGCAGAGGCCCGCGCTGCAGCCCAGCTGGTCACACTGGGCGCAGTTTGGCTGGGGACTCAGACCGATCCTGTGCATATATTGCACGGACCCTGACCAGTGCCCGGCCCGGACCTGGTGCACATCCACCGCGACGTCCCGGTCGACACCAGTCACCGGGGCGGGATTTTTTGCGCCCATCAGGTCTTCATACCAGCCAGGTGGCCACTCCTGTGTACATATCGTTTTCGCAGCTCTGGCCGCCGCTGGGAAGGCGGTGCGGACGTCTATTGCGACATCTTCCTGGTCCAGCAGCGTCGCTTCCTTGACGAGGACGTCGGCTCTCTCGTTGCCTGGGATGGCACAGTGGGAGGGGACCCACTGGAGGCGGACAAGACGGCTGCCGTTGTCCGCCAGGGTCTTCAGGGCCTCCCATATCTCAACCCCGAGGGGCGACGTCTGTGCCACCGCTCCGGAGCGCAGGCGAGCCAGGGCTGACTGAGAGCCTGTGCAGACGATGACTGGGTCATCTTCGATGGAGGGGCATCATGGCATGAGGCGAGGAACAAGAGGGCGGACTGGAGCGCCACCATCTCCGCTCTGTAGCTGGAGCAGAGAGCCCGGATCTCGTGGACGTCCCCGTTGGGAACTCGATGTGGGCCCCCGCTCCTCCCAGCTGTAACCCTCCGCTGGCCGAGCCATCAGTCCACACCCAGGTTGAGCACTGGGGGAGTGACCCCAGAAACTGGGTGGCCGCTCTGAGTCGCGTCTGTGGCGACGCACCGGGAGGAAGGTGCGAGCCGACGTCCAGGGAGAACGTCACCTCCCCGGAGTCACCCCAGGGTGGAGAGCACACTCCATGGGTGCCGCCAGGCCCGCGCTGGTCCAGGCTGCCAACACCACATCACGCCAGCCGCGAACCGACTTCAGTCGCCTGGGGCAGGACGCCTCCGCAACAACCCTCAGCGGGTCGCTGGCTGGCAGGGCCCGCGCCTTCGCGAGGAGACGGGCGGCGAGGGTCGACCTCCTGGCCGACATAGGTGGAAGTCCCGCCTCCACCATGACAGCATGCTTTGGTGTAGATTTGACACATCCGGTGACGATCCTGGCCGTGGCGCGGAGCTCACGCTCGAGAACCTCCACGTGGGACCGGGCCGCCGCAGGGAGCCACGCTGCAGCCGCATGTTCCATGGCCCCGCGCACATAGCTGGCCGCTACCGTGCGGAGCTGCTGGTCACCGAGGCCCCAGCTTCGCCCGGTGAGCTGGCGCCGCTGGGCAAACCTCGGGCGCATTCTGTTGTGCAGCCGACGATAGTGCGGACCAAATTGCAGCCGGCGATCCAGCGTCATCCCGAGTAGGCTGAGCGTGTCGCCCGCAGGTACCGCCTGACCTCCCACCATGACGGTGACGTCAGCGGTGTCGCGGTGCGACTGAGACAGCACCAACACCTGGGTTTCGCCGGCCACCGTCATCTTCGAGCGGCGCGCGCCCAGTTTCCACCAAGCGCGTCCGATGCCGCTGCGCTCGCTCCCTGCGCCACGGTGATGTCCATTTCCGAAGCAGAGAGCCGCCGTATCGTCTGCATACATGTAGGCCGACACTCCTGGAACATCTCGAAGGGCATCGACGAGCGAGGCGGCCCACAACAGGAACAGATCCCCGCCCTGTGGAAGGCCCGCTCTGAAAACCCTCTCTTTGCTGGTTACTCCGTTGACCTCCACTCGGACGCGCCTGTCTCGGAGCCACTGCTAGCTCCACTTGACGAGGCAGCGAGGGAGGCCCAGCTCGAAGAGGCGAGCGCGGAGTAGTCGGTGGTCGACAGTGTCGTAGGCCCTTGCAAAGTCATATGCGACGAGGACATATCTCTGGGAAGTCTCTCCGTCGGGGCGCCCCCTGGCTGATCGTGGCTTCGGACGGTTCCACCCGTCCTGAGCCTCCTGCACCAGCCTTCCGATGTTGTCCTCAACAGACCGGCCGGCGAGGAACCCCGCCTGCTCAGGCGGGATGAGGCCACGACTCTCGGTGACGTGGGTTAGGCGGGTGAAGATCAGCCGCTCGGCGAGCCTACTCACGTGGCTTGTGAGGGCGCTATCGGCCTGTAGCTCTCCACTCGCCTCTTGTCCTTGCCCGTCTTCGGGATGGGGATGACCGTCGCTTGACGCCATTCCTTGGGGACTTCTCCCCTCAGCCAGGAGGCGTTAATGAGATGAAGCAGAGCAGTGCGCGGGTTAGGGCCTAGGTGCCGCAGCATGTCGTTGGTGATGCGGTCAGGACCGGGGCAGAGTCCTAGGATTGCTTTAGAGCCAGGGTGCAGAGTGGAAAATTCAGACAAAAAATCAGGAAAAATATTGGACAAATATACCTAAAAAAGAGCCATTTTCACGCATTTACCCACTTGCTATTAAACAAAACTTAATCAATTTTCTGGCTTTTTACATATTAAAATAGAGGAGTGAAAAATAATCTCAAAAGTGAAAAAGAGTGGAAAATAACCATTCAAATTGGGCAAAAGAAGTGGAATATCATTTATTGTAGGGTGTCGCTTTGCAACCAAAACCCCATCCTAGGACACTGGACCGAGGCTTTCTTGAGCGGAGCTGCTGAGCTGCTGCGACAGCTCTGCCATGGAGAACGGTGAAGCAGACGTCGGTTTCTGTCTCCGTGACAGTCATGACAGATTATCCTTCATGGCTGGGTCATTACACGCGTCTCTTGGCTCCCTGTCAACCTTCTTCGACCTGACCTGCCGTGACACCCCAGCGTAGGTTTTCACGAAGGCGTCCGCTTTGTCCCTGTCGGAGACGAGCAGGCGACCATCTGCCTCCATCGCTTGGCCGTCGCGGTGTTCGTCGTCGGTTTGACGGTCCCACTTCTTGAGCAGGTACATATCTTTGCAATGGAAGAGTAGTACAAAAATATCCTGATGGTACGCCAAAAATTAGCAATACTGATGTATTAATGATGAATAATGATAAACTACCAACCTTATTTACCTAGTTAAAAAACAGGTTTTCTCCTTAACCCGCGCCCCACTGGGGGGGGTTGAACACCCCCCCCTCATGTTTTATCAAGATAACGAAAAAACGGCGGCGCGTAGCCGGCCGCCAAATTTTTGGCATAACTATTCACTGATTCTTTCCCGGACGTTCTGCGAAAAATTCAAGTTTCGTGTCAGGTCAGGTCACCCAGGTCAGGTCAAGTGACCCTACCTACAAAAACGTTTGGCGGTCGTGCATGACTACAGTTTCTAAGGGGATTTATATCAAACTTTAGATTACATTAAGTCATTCAGTAATCTAAAAATGTATATCTTGGATTTTTTTGTTTTATCGGTGACCTTAGGTCGGGTCAATTTTGCGAATCTCCGCCATATATAAGTCAATGGAGAAATATTCAATGCTTTCTTTGTCGACGAAATCAGTCCCATTTCCTTCTGGATGATGTTATCAATATGATTTATGTATGATCCAAGTGGCAGATTTTGCTCCAGGGAGCCTTACGGGGTCATCTGAGGTCCCATCCGAAGGTCACCAACACATTTTCTTCAATAACTCTGGCTAATGAAGATTATAGAAGCTGGCAACTTAACACCAAGTGTGTTTATCTCGTCAAGACACTTACTGATATGCAAAACCTACCTACTTGGGTCACCAAACTTGACTTGACCTGAGGTCATTTTTTAAAGTTGACCTACATGATAAAATGTTTAGCATATTTGAAAGCGCCTTGACGAGACACACGATGGCGTAAACAGTATGGCGTTATCTTGTTAGGTAAGAAGTTATTCGCGAAAAGTAGTTTTTTGCCTAAATCAGCTTTTTTGACTTAATGACTCTACTGCCTAAACTATTGACCTGAGGTCAATTTTGAAGGAACCTGGGTGCGATAGCAAAATTTCATGGCTAGCGATTGTCATATTGAACGTTTGTTTCTAGATAGAATAGTTTCGGGATATTGGGGTTTTCTGGAGCGATGTCCCTAAAACTGGAAAATTTGACCTTCGATGACCTCTGGTGACCTGAGTTTTGACATGAGCGAAAAAAATGAAGTTTCGAAATTATTTTTGATAACAGTTCGAACGGTGTTTTTTGTTTTGGTTTACGTGCCATGGGAGCCGAGTTAGAGGGGGGGTGTTCAAACACACACCCCCCCCCCCCAGTCGGGCGAAGGAAATGCAGTGGCCCAGTGGGGCGCGGGTTAACAAACCCATTTATTAGTTAAACAATAAATATTCATGAAGAGTACAATTTGTTTGTTTATTGGGGTTTAAGGGCGCGCCGACACCTTTGGGTCAATTTGCGCCCATCATGAAGAGAAGAAAAAAATACATTTTTAACAGTAAAAAATTGGGAGTACATTTGTTGGTGGTCTAAAAACCAACAAAAATGATCGTTTCCAACACTGGGCAGGTTCTGTCAGACGAGTCATCACCACATTGTCGACACTGGTGTCGAAACAAACTGAGATACTTTTTCACTCCTAAAAACTATTTGTATATATTGCTGTATGTAACAGTATAGGGAATAGGCACGTAGCCAGGATTTCGTCCAGGGGGGTGCGGCGCCTCAAAAGGGCCCTTCCCGGGCGCTGAAAGCCCCCCCCCCCCAAAAAAAAAGGAGCGGGATATGAAAAACTCTACGTATTTCTGCCACTTTATTTTGTGATTTTGTATTTTAAAAAAATGTGATTTTGAAGAAAAAATCAACTTTTGATGAGATAAATTGGGCCAGTACCTTAAGACCCTCAAAGAGACCCATGAAACAGGCACGTAGCCCGGATTTCGTACGGGGGCGCCTCAAAAGGTCCTGTAACATGCACATAGCCAGGATTTCGACCGGCGGGGGCGCCTCGAGAGGGCCCATTCCCGAGCGTTGAAAGTAGCCAGGATTTCGCCCGAGGTCGGCGCCTCAAAAGGGTCTCTACCAAGCACGTAGCCGGGATTTCGCCCAGGGAAGGGGGGGGGGGCTCGAGAGGGGCTATTCCCGCGCGTTGAGAGGGCCAGTAGAACGGATAAAAATATATACTCCCTCCGTACTCGTGAGGAGCCAATTTGGCATGTTCATGGGCCCTTCTGACCCACCCAGGGTCCTTTCGATCTGTTCAGAGGACCCTCTGACCTGCACAGGGGCCCTTTCAACTTATCAGGGGCCCTCTGGTCTGCTAAGGGTCTTCCAGCCTGCTCAGGGGCCCTTCCCACCTAGTAAGGAATTGCACTGGCTGCTTTGTTGTCCTACCGACATGCTCATTCAGTGAACAATTATTGCTCAGGGCCCTCCGACCCGCTCAGGGGTCCCTCCGACCTGCCCAGGGGCCCCTTCAACCTGCCCAGGGGCCCTCTGTGCTGGCTAGGGGCTCATTCGACGTGTTCAGGAGGCCCTCTAACACGCTCAGGGACCCTTTCGACCTTCCCAGGGGCCCCTCAGACCTGCTCAGGGGCCCTCTGTGTTGGCTAGGGGCCCATTCGACGTGTTCAGGGGACCCTCTGAATCGCTCAGGGGCCCTTTTGACCTCCCCATTGGCCCCTCCAACCTGGCCAGGGGCCATACGACCTGCCCAGGGGTTCCTTCGACCTTCCCAGGGGCCCTCTGTGCTGGATAGGGGCACATTCGATGTGTTCAGGGGGACCTCCTGACCTCCTCAGGGGCCCTTTCTACCTGCCCAGGTGCCCCTTCGACCTTCCCAGGGGCCCCCTGTGCTGGCTAGGGGCCCATTCCACGTGGTTCAGGGGTCCCTTTGACCAGCTCAGGGGCCCTTTTGGCTTGTCCAGGGGCCCCTCTGACATGCATAGGGCTCTTGTGAACGTCCAAGGGTCCTTTAGTTTTTCCTCCGAAGTGCTCTTAACTCTCCAAAGACCATGCTTCGCGTGAACTAAGACCCATGATACCGCGCTTCGCGCAGTCTCGTCGGCCCTTTTCGGCCCGCGCAGCGCGCCGAAAAGGGCCCGCCAGGCCTCCAGGGGGAGGGCGCCTCCGCCGTCCCCCCTTGGCTACGTGCCTGATAGGGAAGTACTAATCACCAACTCTTGAAAGCGCGCCCGCCGGGACCAACTAACAAAAAAGTGACAGAACGTGCCCCGGTCACTATACACAAACTTCACAAACAAATATATGAATAATTATTTTTCAACAAACAAATCATTAATTATTTGGTATCCAAAGGAAAGTGCAGGCCCTCCAGATGCCAATAGCACCAATTTTTGTCAAAGGCGATCACCGTTTTTAATTGTAAATAGCTGATCAAAGTCTGAAAACCTTTTTTGTGATACCAGGTTATCAGGTGCATATATGGCAAAATTGCTATGTCCGATAATATACTCAGATATATACATATATATATATATATATATATATATATTATAAAAAATTATTATATATATATATAATAAATATATATATATATATATATATAAATATATTATATATATATATATATATATATTATAATATATTATATAGTATATATTTATATATGCTAAGTGATTTGAAAGAAATCAAATATGTGATATTTAAGCACAAAACGTTTCAATACATGAGTATCTGTTCACTGCACCAATCGATGGAGAGCTGGAATTGAAAGAGATACACAAGCAAAAATATTCAAAGTAATTCAAAAATCTATTCCGTAGATAATCATGCTTTTCGTTCTTTGCGCTTACAGTTAATCTGGCGCTGGCATTGCATACGTTACAAATCCACGTGTCTTAGAATTGATGTTTTCTCTATCGGCGAATGTGTGCAGCTTCTAGGAACTTCTAGTCTGCTTTTATTCCTGTCTCCAGGATCTTGTTATAGACCACACCGGCAGAACTTGTCGATATGAAGACAAATCGCATTTGATAGGCTGTGATTCTTTAACATCTCGTTGGTGTTCCAACAGAGATTTTAAGTACGAGGTAGCAATGACGTCCGGAAGAAAAGTTGGAGATATGTTAAAGAAGAGCGCGAAGAAAACAATTCAGACAAAAGAGTGGTGTATGAGATTCCTTGTTCCGGTTGCAGCAAAAACATAGTAGGAGAAACGGGTAGGGGAGTTAGAAATTCGAGAAGGAAACACCAAACAGATGTTAAGAATCAAAAAAAAAAAAAACCCAAAGGGGGCCCTTATTTTTTTTTCCCCCCAAAAAAAAATTTTGCGATTGCTACTTCATATCGACAAGTGCCACAGTCTGCCGGTGTGGTCTAAAACCAAGATCCTGGAGGAAGGAATGAAAAAGCAGACTTAGAAAGTTCTAAAGCTGCACACATCGCCGATAGAGAACATTCAATTCTTAAGAAGTGGATTTGCAACGTATGCAATGCAGCGGCCAGATTAAACTGAAGGCGCCAAAAGACTAAAAGCAATGATTATCTAGGAATGATTGAATTTTTGAATATTTTTTGCTGTGTTCTTCTTTCATTCAGCTCTCCATCGATTGTGCAGTGAACAAGGATACTCATGTATTGAAACGTTTGGCTAAATATGATCACCATTATTTGAATTATTTTATCCACTTAAACGCATATTCCGTCATGAATTCCTCAACATATATATATATTATATAATATATAGATATATATATATATATATATATATATATATATATATATATATATATATATAATATACTAATATATTATATTAATATATATACTAATATATATACTATGATGACGATACATTCAGCTTGTTAGTCCACAACAGCCCCATGTGTCCACAACATGCAGAATGCAGATGTCAGATTGAAAACCACTATTATATTTTTGGAACATGAAACACTCTGCGTTTTCCAACAAACAAAGAAATTGATGTGCCATTACCATTTTCCATTAGTGTGTGTAAGCCAGGAAACAGAAAACAAAAATTGCAATTTGTCCCACGTCGTGTCCGCCCCTTCCATCAATGCATTCAAATCCTGACTCAATTCCCACTGGAAAAACATTCATTTCACCTCAGTATTTGACGTACTTGAGCATGTAACAATGTAATGATCCCGTCCTACTAAGCCCTCAAAATTATGTGCACTTCTAAGGTAAAGTAAGGTATTTGTCATTTTGTAAAAGGTAAGTGGTTTGTTGATCACTGATGGTGAAAAATACAGGTTTTTCTGGTCACATACTTACTAAATGTGGTTGTAGCTCATTTATGCTTTCTTATTCAGTTTACTACTGCCTGTGAATGGGCTAGGCCACATCAAATCCTCTCTTGGGTCATTTATCAAGCATCTGTGTTGTTTAATACTGAATTGAGAAATTATTCCAGGCTCTGTGTGGCACTTGTTTCAAGTGTGGCTATTCAAACAGTATGTCATAGCTCATAGTTCAGAATACCATGCACTGTAGGTAGGTAGGTGACTATTAGACTATTGTTGTCTAAATGTCTGGACATGTATGCCTTGTCTTGACTTGACATACATGCCTTGTCTTGAAGTGAACACAAAATTGTTTGGTTTCTTACTAAATAGCTTAACCTGTAATTACCATGAATCTAACTTACTATTTAAAGAAAATCTGTCTGTCTGTTTGCATAGTCCAAGTTAGTTCACGCACTGATGATGACGATTTGGGCTTAGGGGTGCTTCAACTCAATGGTTATGTGGAGCCCATAGTTCACACACTGAATTGGTGAGGATACCTCCATCCCGGAGATGCCAGCAAATTAGTAGTGTGTTATATAGGACACAGGCTGGTTGGCCAGGCAGGAGTGGGGGAGAGGGGTTCTTTTTGGTAGGGAACCTCCATCCAGGAGATACAAGACACGAGCCGGGAGATACGAGACACCATCCAAAAGACTCTGTGTATGACAGTTTTGGAAAAGTTCACGTTTGTTGGTTTTTAGACTACCAACAAATGTTGTACTCCCAAATTACGACTGGTAAAAATGATTTGTTTCTGTACTCCTCATTAATATTTATTTAATATTTATAATACATTGACATGAACCTTTACATGAATATATGAATACATAAATATGCATATAACATTCATCATAAATGTATCAGTATTTCTTATTTTTGGCCTACCATCAGGTTATTTGTGTACTCTTCCATTGTGAAGATATGCACTCCTACACCAACACAAAGAAGTAGAATTCCCACCCTGGTGTATGACTGGTACAAAATCATATTATAGGTACAAAAAAATGCTTCTCTGTTCGCTGTGTGAGGGCTTGGAACTCTCTTCCTGATCAGGTGGTACGCGAGGATGATCTACAATCATTCAAGGCACTACTAGCAGAATCTCTTGGAGACAAACTGTTTGAATATCTCACGTAACAAGGAACTCGTACCCCCTATCGGCAAACCCCCCTGAGGTAGGCGCCCTTACCTGGTAAGGGTTAGAAACGCCTCAGGTACCTTTCCCATTCATCTGTCTACTTTACTTTTCCTATATCCTCCAATGTTATCCATTGTCTAATCTCACTTGCTGTTTACACTTCTCTGTGCTATTTTCCATACAACCGTGCTAGTTTCGACATCAGATAAATTGCAGACGCATCTATCCAGCGACTTCCAGACTATTGTTCTTGTTGTATGCTGTATGTATAAACTGTCTTGCCATGTCTCGGACTTGCTGGCGCGTCTTTCCCTCTATCACTATTGGTTCCTAGTCCCCTCTATCACTTCCAACAGTCTTTCTTCCTACTTTTTCCATGAGATCAGGAACCCTAACAGGTGAGTTAAACAGGTGAGTTACAATGGGTGTGCCACAGGTAGTATGAGTTGTTAATCCCTAATTGCTTGTCACTGGCTTACACCACCACTCAACCTGTTATCTCCCAGCAGAGAGGACAGGTTAACTCTAATATAATCCTATTTGTAATTACATACTCAATTTGTATGAGAAAATGTACTCCACTTTCAGCCAAAACAGATCCTACCCAGATGAACTACTACTAATAGAAATACGACTATACTTAGCATTAAAAATGTGAGCAGAGTGTAACAAATGTGGGTCCATAAGAGCTAGGTATTGCTATAAAGGTAAGGTCAGGTTTGAATTTTTATATTGTTATTACTAATATTACTAATGACATAAATGATCCTGATAAATGATCCTGACAGCAATTACAGTCACAGGGACCCGCAGTTAGAAGCAGGGTTGGCACTACCCAAAACCCACTACCCGGGTTTTTTGGGTTTTTTGGTGTTTTTTTTTTAACAAAAAACCCAACCCAGGTTTTTCATCCAAATGGTATTAAACAAGTTCCCGACGTATTTTTGTTTAGAAACAAAGATGATTTGGATGCATCATTGAGTGTTGATCTATTTGTTTTTCAGGATTTAAGATGAGTAAAAGGAATTAATGTTGTATTTCCCTCATTCCACCCATTTCAGGCTCCACTATTGTTAGAAAGGAAGACAACATCAATCCATTGAACTCCACAATCTCTACTGACCTAAGAGATGCCGATATTTGAAATGGTTAAATTTAATCGTGGTATGTAGTATATTTTTGTTACGTCGCATGCATTCAAATGCTTGTAACATCCTTTCTAAGGATTTGCAGCTTTTAAAAGTCCAAATTGAACAATTCCAGCATATATCGCATGGCGAAGAGCGGGTGAAAAACCCCCAAAAAACACCCATAAAACCCACAAAAAACCCACTACCCAGTGGGTTTTGATGAAAAACCTGTTTTTTTTCCAACCCTGGTTAGAAGGCCATGCTCACATTAGCTCGCTGTGACCCTATTGGGAGAGGCTAGCACTAAAAACTGGATAATTTCAGGCCCGTCAAATTAGCAACGTATTCGTATTCAAATTTCGCAACGAGTCCGATTTAGTTCAAAATTTGTGAGTTGGTCAATCTTGCTGAGATATTCACGAATATGCTATCGTTTTTTTGATAGCTTAACTAGTTATTCTCTATTGGTCATCAAAGTTAACAAAATGGTTTCGTGAACTTTGATGACCCTTAGAGATCAAAGTAGGTCAGCTATCAAAAAAACGATATCATATTCGTGAAAATCTCGGTAATATTGACCAACCCACAAATTTTTAGCTAAATCGGACTCATTGCTGAATTTGAATACGAATACGTTGTTAATTTGACGGGCCTGATATTATCCAGTTTTAGTGCTAGCCCCGGAAGACTATCACCTCCTAGACCATCTCATAGACTTTCATAAATCAGAATCTGGTGACATTGTACAGGCTGAACAACAGTGATAGTAACCTTGAACCTTTATTTACCAGATATCTCTAGGGTGGCGCCAGCGGCAAGGTTACAACTTTTGCACTTCATTATTTGCTTGGTCTCATTGGCACCACAACAATGAACATCACATACTCAGGGTTGACAACTGTAATGCCAGACATATCCTAACACCATACCTTTCATACTTTTGTGATGTGAATGACAGATGCACTAGGTACCTAAACCACCCACAGTATGAAAAGTTACGAGTCAGGACTCATTCTGGGTTACAGTCGTTTCAGTTTACCCTATAAGGAGCTCAATCACAATGCATGGTCCTTCTAACAGACTTCAATGAGACGCCATGAGTACGATACATTCAATAAAATTAAATGGTTTAAAAGTTATAGCCCGAAAACCTTAAGAAATGTAAAAGTGAACCAAACAGGTTTCACGGCGGTAACCTTCACTTTCTACCGTTATTTGTGACATTCCGGTAAAAAATATCAGCAAATGAACGCATATAATAGATAATCTGGTACTAACCTTTTTTGGAACCGTTATTCCCCTTTTCAAAATTTACCACTCACACCACCTCCTTGCAGACCCCACACACCGAGCACACACCCACGTCCCACGTCCACTCCACAATCCACAATCGACACTCACAACGGAGAACAGCGATCAACTTCAAGCTAAAATTTGAACGTCTATAACACGCCGTCAAAATTAAGCAGCAGATAGATATCCATCCACATATTTATATTTTGGTGTTCTATTGGAGTATATGCACGGTGTGAGAAAAATACACCAACGAAAGACGAAATATTTATTGTTCTTAAAATAATAATATTTTAATAACTACTTCCTCATTTTATCAATAAGGACCAAACTTAATTTGGCGAAGCAAGAAGAGCGTTTACCGTACCTGAGTTGGTGACGTCACAGGCCTATGAGTAGTGACTTCGCTAATGCTTAAGAAAGGAACTCAGGGAAATTTAATTTTGAGCCTCGATTGTGGAATGCTGATTGATTTCAGACAAAAAAATAAACATTTGGTTGAGTAAAACTAGATTGCATATTTCATTGGGGTATCATTTTGTCTGATTATGTTGGAGTATACTAATGAAACCGAAAAACTTTGGTTAGGCTACTAAATAAAATAAGCGTGTTATTTTGCCACCAGATTACCTAGCGACAAATTAAAACCAAAGAATGAAAGCAAGAAAGAACGTTTTATACACAAATTGAATAGTCAAGATGAAACAATGCAAGTAAAAAACGCAGACACATCGTATTGTAAGAATAAAACCAAACTATTAACACAGGTATCAGTTGGATATTAATTTAGTAGCCAAAGAAGTCTGATGTCATTATCTAGAGTTTAAATGCATATTCATTAAAAAGTGAAATTAAATGGATAAAATGGATATATGTTTAGCTAATCCAGTGAATTTTGTACGCAAATGACAGCAGGTACTTCACAATCGTTGATACTGATTTAGCTCCTATCTCTCCAACATAAGCGAGTGTGGAAGTGATAGCCTGTGACGTCACACCGCCTGAAGCGGTGTCTCGCGTACTACGGTTTTACGCAAGTGGGCAGTTTCGCCAGCTGCACTTAAATTAATGTTTTAAGCATGTTCTAGGCCTCAGATAAAACAATTAAAGTTACCAGCATGATCAGAAAAGGATACTCTTTCTCTGACACATAAAATTTTCAATATTTCGGTGACCTGCATATACTCCATTGCCCTGATCCATCTACAGCAGCAGATTTTGATTTTCGATGCAACGGTTTCGTGAGAACATTTTTTTTGGGGGGAGCAGCATTTGTACGAGTTGTTGGAACGGTTTTGGTGAAGCTGTTTCTTTAAACGGTTTTGTTGGAACGGTTTTGTGGGAAAAGTTGCGTTGAAACAGCTTCGATTGAACGGTGTTTCGTTGGAACGGTTTTTGTTGAAAAGGTTTTTCGTTGAAACTGTTTTTCGTTGCAACGGTTCTTAGTTGCAACTATTTTCCATATCAACTGTTTTTTCAGACGGAGTGAGTATGGCCGCGAAGCGGCCTCACTAACGTAGTCTTACAGATGGGCCAAAATCCGACTTCATCGTGCTTGCTTGCGTGGGTTTCAGGGATAACTACCGTTTCACTGCACTGATTATGCAAAAGTATACATTGATCATTTTATCGTTAAAACACATGGTATAGGTACGTGAAAATATTTAACACAACAACAGAAACTGTTCATCATCCATAAATAAACACAAATCAATACCAGCCGAATGATAAGCACGTGCTTTGACCTTCGGATCACCTTCACAGTCGAGAATCAGGAAATAAAATAACTTAATTGCCACAGAAGTGCGGTAAGTGTTGTTTTACTATTGCAACAAACAACAATGCTTTTGCCTATCAGTTGCCGGACGAAAATGAAATAACTCGCTCCGTCTGCCTCATGCCATGCATGCTTTACTAGTTAATTTCAATCGTTGCAACGGTTTTTCATTGCAACAGGTTTTCGTTGCAACGGTCCGTTTTTTGTTGCAGATTTTTCGTTGCAACGGTGTTTCGTTGCAATAGTGCTTCGTTGCAACGGTGTTAAGTTGCAACTGTTTTTAGTTTCATCGGTTTTACGTTTCAACTTTTGTTGTACGAAACCGTTCAAACGATACCGTTCGAACAAAACTGATCGAACAAAAATGTTCGAAAGAAGCCACTTGAACGAAACTATTCGAACATCTTTCGAACGAAACTATTCGAACATCTTTCGAACGAAACTATTCGAACATCTTTCGAACGAAACTGCTCAAAAGAAACCATTCAAACAAAACCATCCGAACAAAACCTTTTGTACAAAACCTTTTGTACAAAACCTTTTGTACAAAACCTTTTGTACAAAACCTTTTGTACGAAACCTTTTGTACAAAACCTTTTGTACAAAACCTTTTATACAAAACCTTTCGTACAAAACCTTTTGTACAAAACCTTTCGAACGAAACCTTTCGAACGAAACCTTTCGAACGAAACCTTTCGAACGAAACCTTTCAACGAAACCTTTCGAACGAAACCTTTCGAACGAAACCTTATGAACGAAACCTTTCGAACGAAACCTTTCGAACGAAACCTTTCGAACGAAACCTTTAGAACGAAACCTTTCGAACGAAACCTTTCGAACGAAACCTTTCGAACGAAAACTTACAAACGAAACCTTTCGAACGAAAACTTTCAAACGAAACGTTTCGAACGAAATCCTTCGAATCAAACCTTTCGAACGAAACCTTTCAAACGAAACCTTTCGAACGAAACCTTTCGAACGAAACCTTTCGAACAAAACCTTTCGAACGAAACCTTTCGAAAAAATCCTTTCGAACGAAACCTTTCGAACGGAACCTTTCGAACGAAATCTTTCGAACGAAACCTTTCGAACGAAACCTTTCGAACGAAACCTTTCGAACGAAACCTTTCGAACGAAACCTTCGAAGAAACCTTTTCGAAACGAAACCTTTTCGAACGAAACCTTTCGAACGAACCTTTTCGAACGAAACCTTTCGAAACGAAACCTTTCAACGAAACCTTTCGAACGAAACCTTTCGAACTAAACCTTTTCGAACGAAACCTTTCGAACGAAACTTCTCGAACGAAACCTTTCGAACGAAACCTTTCGAAGAAACCTTTCGAACGAACCTTCGACGAAACCTTTCGAACGAAACCTTTCGAACGAAACCTTTCGAACGAAAACCTTCGAACGAAACCTTTCGAACGAAAACCTTTTCGATATTAAAACCTTTCGAACAAAACAATTTGAACCGAACACCTTTTGAATGAAACCTTTTGAACGAAACCTTTTGAACGAAATATTTTGAACGAAACCTTTTTGACGAAACACCTTTTGAACGAAACCTTTTGAACGAAACCCTTTTAAGAAACCTATTTGAACGAAAACCTTTTGAAGCGAAAACCTTTCGAACGAAACCTTTTGATCAAAACCTTTCGAACGAAACCTTTTGGGAGAATATCTGAGAGAGGGAGATTATGCTCCCTAGCAGGGGCGGCGGAAGAGGGGGGCAGGAGGGGCAGTTGCCCCCCCCCCCCAACTCAGCCGAGGGGCGCTTTGTTTTTGGAACGGCTGCTGACCTGAGAGGGCGCGCTCTGGCCGCCTGAGAGAGGGCGCTCTGGCCACCAGAGAGGGGGCGCTCTGGCTGCCTGAGAAAGGGCGCTCTGGCTGCCTGAGAAAGGGCGCTCTGGCAGCCTGACAGGGGCACTCTGGCAGTCTGAGAGGGGGCGCTCTGGCTGCCTGAGAGGGGCGCTCTGGCAGCCTGAGAGGGGGCGCTCTGGCAGCCTGAGAGGGGGCCTCTGGCAGCCTGAGAAGGGGGCGCTTGGCAGCCTAAGAGGGAGCGCTCTGGCAGCTTGAGAGGGGGCGCTCTGGCGTCTGAGAGGGGGCCTCTACCACCAGAGAGGGCACTCTGGCCGCCTCGAGAGGGGGGCGCTCTGGGCCGCCAGAGAGGGGGGCCTGACTTTCCTGAGAAAGGGCGCTCTGCTGCCTGAGAAAGGGCGCTCTGTCAGCCTGAGAGGGGCGCTCTGGCAGCCTGAGAGGGGGCGCTCTGGCTGCCTGAGAGGGGGCGATCTAGCAGCCTGAGAGGGGGCGCTCTGGCAGCCTGAGAG
>VOPJ01006395.1:0-35406 GCA_014673585.1 Semibalanus balanoides
TGAGACTGATGGGATTGGGGGGATATGTGCAACCTCGTATGGGCCCTGGAGGCTCTTTGTTGCACTCTTATTTTATGTCTTTATGTCTAACAATCATCATAGATAACAGAAGACCAGAAGAACAGAAGAAGGTCTACTGTTATCTATGCAATCATTAATTAATATTGAATCAGTCAATATTGAGTAATTAATATTGAGCATCTAAACCAAGTCGCACAACAATAGTTAACGATTAAAATGTGTCCTCGCTTGCGGTTAATATTGACCGGATATTGGACCAAGCATTAACAATGGCAATCGAATTCGATCACTTCTGATCGTTCATATTATCTGATGACTGATGTCGTATAACAAATACAAAGCTTACGGACATTTAATTGCATAAATCAAAAGCTTTGCATCAAAGTAGCTATTTACCAGTGAAGCGCCGTAGTTGGCGATGAGCGAGCGAGCACTAAGGAAAAGTATGGTGAATTTCAACTCAATCGGTTAAGTAACTTCTGATATACACAAAGGGTGCGCACGTGCGCACGTGCAGAGGCACCCACCCCTGACTTGTGGGAAAGTGGCGCCTGAGGGCCGAGGGGTCCCTAGCCACACACCAAATTTGCGCACAATCTGACCAACCGTTGCCGAGTTTTTGCGAGACAACACTTTTCAACGCCCCTCAGTCTCACGCGGCACGCGCCACGCGCAGCGGTTGTCTCCCACATAGTCGGCACTGGTCTGAAACAGGGTAGGTTGGATGGGGCTACTCATAAAGAAAACCGCTTGTCAATCGGACGTGCGGTCGTACAGATATAAGCTTCTCAAAAGCGTCGCCACGGACCGGGCCGGGCCGGGCCGCTCATGCTCAGATTTTCCCATATACCGTGTAAGGACGAGCGAGCGCTTTGCGCCCGCTCGCAATCACAAACGTTACCAAAACTCCCCGTACCTGAGTGATAGCCTGACATGGTGGTCTCCAGAGCCTCCGTTGGCGGCAGAGCGGCCCACATTCACAGATTAACCTTACTCCCGGAGACCACAACCCGAATACTAAACAGGCCGGGAAGCATCCAACTACCCCAGTAATCTCGACTGACGCCGACTGGAAGTGATAAGTGTATTCAAACGTTCAGCTTCTGGGAACACCGACACAGCCCACTGTTCAATACTCGATAGTTCCGCTATTGCTGAAGAAAAATACGCCGTCATGTTCTAAGTAAACAACCCTGGAGAATACCAATGCTCGGAACATACCCGACTACAGCGTACGCAGAGCTGATAACAAATAGTTACGATCTGTTTTCTGTGGAATGCTTCTCTCGGCCGCGATAAATATAAACGATACACTTGATGTACATTTACCAGACAGACATAATATTCTGAAATATTGGTTTCTATCGTTTGTAAATGTTTAAAATATCAGTTTTGTAGCTTTTGAAAGATGAAAGACGCAACCAGGGCACTATACACTGGGTACTCCAAAGTTTTTTTCGTATATACTAGAAATACACTACAATACACTATACAGAAGTACACTACAATACACTTTACACAAGAAATACATAAATGCACTAAATACACTATAATAATATACCAGGATATGGCTGCATCATACTTGCGACATGTATGGCGCTTTTTGTTTCGATCAACAACCTTCATAATATCAGCGTATGGTAAGCCATTGTCCCTGCGACCTCCATGTTGGCCGAGTTGCTTATGACGCGGCCATCTTGGTACTGACAAAAAGTAGTCGGGGGTCGGCCGGATTGTGCATAGTTTGGCTAATAACTCGAGAACCGTGGTTTGGGGCTGACAATTTTGATCCCAAATCGAAAATAAATACCGCTCCCACTTTATTTCTATGGATGCAACTTTTATAATTTCCTTGAAGAAAGTCTCGAAAACTTGGCTTCAAAGTGTCCCTTCTAACATGTAACCCTATGGGCAAGTACGAGAAGTCACGCCCATGCTACCATACGACTTTGGACCCCCCCGGACGCAACAGCTTCTTTTCCTCATCCGTAGCTGAAGAAGACCCGGCATAAAGCAAGACTGACGCCGAGTCAGTATAATGTCTCGGTCAGCAGAAGCTGATGTTGACCGCCCGGCACCATACGACCACCATCTGCTGGCCAGCCGCTCCTCTTCAGACGGCAGAGACATTGTTTTGTTTGTTTATTGGGGTTTTTAGGCGCGTCGACAACTAAGGTCAATTGGGGTCGCCGTGCTGCCGTCCTGCACACTGCACAGCAATGCCCTCCCTTATCCCTTTTGGCTGATGTTGGCCTGGTCCCTTCCCCGCTTATATTTTCCTTTCGCAACAGCCATCCTCCTTTGCTGCAAGAAAACACCGGTCGAGTTCGCGACGAAGAAAAAATGGTCGCCCTCTCTCCGCACTGTAGCATCGCGCTGTGTTCCACGGATGCACTTCTCACTGCCGTCACTCCTGCCATGTGCGTCAGTCCCCCCACCCCTCTCCCGCGCCCCGCCCTCCCGTCTCTGCCTGGCGTCCCTCTCCCCTCGCCCATATCTCCAATGTGTGCTAATCCTTCCGCCTCGCCTCCCCCCAACGTATCTTAGCCGCTGGCGCCGCTAAGGTCAATTTGCGCCCAAGAGAGGGCCACCGGGTAATTCCAGACCCACCGGCCACAAATGTGACCGCCGGTGATTAGAACCTGACCGACCCAGCGGGTGGCCGGCCGGTGTCGTCACGGCTGGTCTGAACTATTAGAACCTGACCGACCCAGCGGGCGGCCGGCCGGTGTCGTCACGGCTGGTCTCAACTACTGAGGTCTCAAGGGACAACCGCCGCCAGACAAGCACAGACCTGAAGGAAAATTCCGATGTCCTGACAGGAAGAATAGATTATGCCTGCCCAGGTGCGGATCCAGGGGGCAATCCGGTCAGCCCCCCTCCAAAGTCTGAAATTGGAGCAAAATTGATACATTTCCTGATATAAATAAACATCTAAGCAACTTTGAGTTTTCAGAATTATGTGACACTTTTAGGACTTTGCCCCCCCCCCCCAACCACCGGACAGGGACTAGCTTTCTCGGTGCACGCCGCGCAATGCTGGTTGTCCGACCGCTAGCCCCCATAACACATTGGGCTGTCTGTAAGAGAGGGCTGCAGATGTGGTTTGGGGGAATTGAGGCCCGCCACCGTCTCTCCAACAATAAGACCGCTTGCCCCTGGCATCCGGCGCCAGGGTTGCACCTGTCCCAACGCGGCCGATGGGTCGCACCTCGGAACGAAAGAATGGAAAATTAACAGGAGAATCGTGACTCAATTGGGCGGGGAGGAGTGTGATAATTCATACTGCTGCATTAATAAGAAGGGCGAGTCATTACTGAAGGCAGGCCGCTGTACAAAGACTGCCAACATATCGCCAAAACCTGCCTATCGGGGATAGATCCGCTGTGGTGCGGTCCTTCTACGTTTGTATGTTCAGCTATGGCTAGTCGATCGTGAGATTGTATAAGATCGTGAGAGAGGTATTGTTTTACTTGCACACGACGATGTGTATGTGTCCCGCTCAGAAGGCCTATTGCAGCTGTCACAGCCCCTCCTGTGAGCAATCTCCGGTGGCGATAAGCCGGTCCGAGGCACTGCATTCCAGAGTTCCTCCACGCTAATGGAGACGGAGACGGAGACGGAGACGGAGACGGAGACGGAGACGGAGACGGAGACGGCGGCGGCGGCGCACTGTGTTTTAACTCGAGGTCAAACCGGTCAAAATTCGATAGCGTGAAAACTATGATAATAGGCGACGGTTTGTTGTGATATGAAAGGTCTAACAATGCCAAATTAAATCTGAGTTTGAGGAATATTTTTACTTCACCAAGTGGTCTCCAGGCGGGACCCCTCCCCTTACCAGCGGGAGGTAAAACTTATTCCCCATAGTATCTTCTGAACAAATCTTCCAGCGAGACGCGAAAGGTGGCGATTAAAGCACTCGTAATTGAAACGAAATCTAATGCATATCCTATTTTCTTTAATAAATAGGTCAACTGTCAGATCTCGGTCAGAAGTTCAAAGGTCAACATCGAGTTAATGGAGTTAAGGGCAATACTTTCCCATTCGAAGTCTTACGAGCGATGACTATTATCACAGACAAAGTTTCTAACAGGCTAAGTTTCATCTAGCCACATAACCGAAAGTAAAGTTTTGAGCAAAGCGTCAAGGTCAAGGCCAGTCACAAAAGGTCAAAATTTGCCAGAAGGCCTACGGAAAGCCATGCAACACATTTTTATGGTTTATTTTACATCAGAAGTCGAAAGTAGCAGCCATTTCGCACAATCTGACTTTTGAAAGTCAAACCCATAGACACAATCTGATCCTAAATGGGTGCCAACAGGTCAATGTCTGGTAATAAAAGGTAAAGATTCTTAATTGCTTTTTTTATTTTTGAGCCAGTTTTGTCCAGATATACATTAGTTACATTTTTGTCTTATCTGTTCACTGAAAGCAAAAAGCGTTGCTTAAAAAAATACGTGATAAAGTGTATATATTCTTTGAAGCATTGTCGGTCAAAAATATAGATAGTTGCTTTTCATTTGATTTTGCATCGTCATACTTGAATTTCAAAACAAATTATCTGGATTTCCATTACTGAAAACCAAATATGCTTAATAAATATTCCGAAAAAAATGTTTGCACGGGGCCTGTTAAAATAACCCTGTCCGTGATGTAATCGTGTCATCGAGAAGACCTCTGCAACAACTGTAGTCACATATTTAATGCCTTAAAGTCAACTAATATGACCGGCAAAATACAATCGCAACGATTGCACAATCAGGTTCGTAGCGGTTGCAGCGGCAGAGGACTGGAAGACATGCTGCTCCGTGTTTACAGGTGACTCCCGGGTCAGAATGAACTTGCACTTTCCCTCTTCGCAATGACCACACTGTTCTACCCACAAACATCATCAGCAACCATAAGTAGTCTTGGTTGGCCTCACATATCGGCGTCCAGCAAGTCCGCCTCCACCAATAATCTTCTTCCGTTCTGACATTCATCACGCCACCACCTCCTCTTCATTCAGTTCAGTCCCTTGGTCAACTGAGACCGACAAGCCTGAGTTCAGACACAGCCTCAGGCCCGCCAGGCCTGAATATGGGCCAGGCGCCCGCGCCGTGGTCCTGAAATTTGCATAGCCAACATTGAGCCCCGCCTACTTTGCATTACGTCAGAGTTTGAGTCTCTGTCTGAACCAGACTTGCGTTATCATCCAGGCTCACACAAAGCTCGTATTAGAAGATTGCTTATGTGAATGTTGTTTATTAAACTAGAATATTGTCACGTAATCTATGACGGAAAATGCGATGAGTATGTGTCGGATGCTTCAGCTGCGCCAGTATAGGCATAGGCAGATCCAGAACGGGTGGTTTTGGTCAGTATGGGGGCCAAACCCTTCAAAAATGTTGCACAATTCTGAAAACTCATCGGATTTTACTTGCTTATGCATCAGTAACTGATTTAAAATAAACTTCCCTTAGTAAAAGTTGCTTAGATTTCCTATAATCTAAAATCAGGAAATATGTTAGATTTACGACGATTTTGGGTGGTTTGGGGGGGGGGCATGGCCCGTGACCCCCTTTGGATCCACCCATGAGTGTAGGGATACGACGTTTCATGAAATAATATGGCAGCCATGCCCGATCGCTGGCGAATGCCGACGCGCGGTGCCGGCTGGCCGGCCGGCCGGGGCCCCACGCCCCGTACGCTGCCGGGCAGAGCCGACATCACGAACTTGCACAGGCTCTCAACAGTGCAGTCGCAGCCAGACGCAGCGGAAATTTGCAGGGAATGTATAAATCATTGGGCAATGTTTTGGCCACTGGTCTTCAATCGAGCTCTAGCGAGCATTTGTTGTGAGCTCTTCATCAGAACCCTACTCTCCAAAAAAATAAACTTTTAATGCACCGAACATTATTTTTTTAAACAAAAATCAGTGAAAACCCAAGCGAATAGTTGAAAACTGCCCATAGACTCAAAGATAAATGTCTGGCCTACAATTTGACGCCAAAATGATATCCGTAAGATGTTTCCTTTCACCCATAATCAAGCCAGGAATGTTGACTACGATTTTTGCATCTGCCCGCCAAAATGCTGGGCACTGAAAAGTTGGCTTAGTTTGCGGCTACTTGATCGGTGTGAAAACGTATCCTCAATTGTTTTCCATGACCTTTTTATGATTACCTGGACCATGTGAACACAAACATCAGACAACAATTAGCGTTAAAAATAGTCGATTTGGTGAATTTTGGCCGCTTCTGACCTGAGTTAAAACACAGTGCGGCGGCGGCGGCGGCGGAACTGGCTGGTACTGCTGCCGTCTCCAAATTATTTAATTTAGGGAGGCATCCCCGGTGCTCTGTACATATTTATCACTCAGCACCGACTGCGCTTCTAGAGGCACATACTCCTCAAATCTTTCCCGAAGAAAGCAGAGCAACAGACAAGGCGCCACGAACTATGAACTCCTCGACGTGCCGTCGCTATCGCAGACTGGTACCGTCTGGAGTCCTGGACGTTGGACTGTTTCGCTCATAGTTGCGCGTATCATATCGCTCATATCTGCCCTCAAACCGGGCACGTAGTCAAGGGGGTGGCGGAGCCCCCCCCCCCCCCGGAGGCCCGGCGGGCCTCGAGACGTGCGAAGCGGCCGGGTGATCATTGGTCGAAGACCACGCGAAGCTGGTCTCAAAGAGTTTAAAGGGAGTTGCCTTCTCTTTTTAAAATGTCAAATTATATTTTTTTACGGGAAAAAGCTATTGGTTTGATCGTTGGTTACCGATAAAAATTCAACGTCTGAGCCCTTTAAGTTGAATTTTACTTATATTCTGTTTTGCATTTGTTTTGTTTCAAAAACTCATAAACGATCGTCACTATAAAACAGAGTAACGAAGAGTGCTTACCTATAATGGCGCCACCAAAAAGACGATAAAAAAACCTGATACGACCATGCATGGGTTGTTTGATCAAGTTACGAGGCTCGTGTTCGGCAGTGTATCGAGTGCCACGAGTTGTTTTCTATTGGCCAGAGTAACCAATATATGCTAGCGTTGTAATTTAAGGGGCAATTGCTTCTAGTAGCCGAAAGCTTCTGGCGTATATCGATAATTAAGTTCCGTCGGATGTGATTGGCGACTTTGGATATCTCAAGCAACTAAGTGAACTGGGAAATGAAGTAGGCTAATTTCAGAAAAAATAGTCTATTCAGATAGTGTATCAACAACTCCACATGACCAATGGAGTAGGCCACACTCCCTTTAAAGCCCTGTCAGATTTTAAGGGCACCAGTGCCCTCTCTGAAAGACCAAAGGGCCCTTGGACGTTCACAAGAGCCTAGAGCCCTGTGCATGCAGAGGGGACCCTGGAGGACCAGGGACAAGCCGGAAAGGCCCCTTGAGCGGGTTCATAGGGCCCCGAACACCGAAGGGCCCTTGTCCAGCACAAGAGGCCCCTTAGGAATCGTAAGGAACCCCTGGACAGTTCGGAGGGGCCCCTGGGAAAGGTCGGAAAGGGCCCCTGGAGGGTCAGAGGGCACCCTTGAACACGTACCAATGGGCCCCTAGCCAGCACAGAGGGCCTGGGCAGATCGGAAGGCGCTGGAGCAGGTCGGAGGGCCCCTGGGGAGTCGAAATCGGCTCCTCAGCGGGTCAGAGGGACCCCTGAATACGTCGAATGGCCCCTAGACAGCAAAAACAGCAAAGAGGGCCCCTGGGCAGGTCGTAGGGGCCCCTGGGTGGGTCAGAAGGGCCCATGAACCTGCCAAATGGGCCCCTCACCAGTACGGAGGAATCATACATTTTTATCTGTTCTATTGGGCCCCTTCAACGCTCGGGAATGGGCCCCTTTCGAGGCGCCCCCCAGGCAAAATCCTGGCTACGTGCCTGGTAGAGACCCTTTTGAGGCGCCGCCCACGGACGAAATCCTGGCTACGTGCCTGGTTCATGGGCCTCTCTGGGGGTCCTGAGGGTCCTGGTCCAATCCAGGTTATCAAAAGTTGAATAAAAATATGTATACAAATAAGTAGAAGAAAAAAATAAAAATCACAAAACAAAGTGGCCGAAATCCGTAGAGTTCTTCATATCATTTTTTTTGGGGGGGGGGCTTTCAACGCTCGGAAAGGGCCCTTTTGAGGCGCCCCTCCCCCTGGACGAAATCCTGGCTACGTGCCTGCCTTCAACCTCACTGCCTGGAGTCCAGATCAGAAAGTCTGGCTGATAATGAGGTGGAAGGCGAAGGAATGTGGTCATGTCGAGGCCCTGCCACAGACGCAGCTGTCTAGACGGTCGCTGCGACACATGTTCCCGAGCGTTCCGCATGTTCCCGAGCGTTCCGCAGCCGAAGATAATAGTGATCTGGAGGACGTGGGGACAGGGCACGCTGTCTAGGGATGTGTTCTGACCCGTCGATTACCGCGGGGATTCCGAGGAATCGGTAGAAAAGTGCTTACTACCGATTCACGTAGCAAAGACATCTCTAAATTCATCTCTAAAAATCACATCTCTAAATTCTGCCGGCCAACAGGAATTGCGCGATCGGGCGGTGAGGTCAGGACCAGCGCAACAAGCTCTGCTTAGCGTGGGTCCTGACCTCGGAAAGCCATCCATGCAAAACATTCTAACTACTTTGTTTGTTTATTGGGGTTTTCGGGCGCGCCGACAACTAAGGTCAATTTGCGCCCATCATAACATTCTAACTACATTTATACAACAAAGTTACAGGATTACCAATGTATGAGTACATTGCCGAACTGCAGTAGAGTAAAATGCCCGCCGGGGATTCCAGGGATTCCTGCCGGGAATGTGAAGGTCAGAACACAGCCTAGATAGTCCCTGCGACACCCCACCTTGGCGAGCGTTCTGTCAGAGGACGGGTGGTTTGACTGACTGGGAGCGGGAGGGGACGATGATACCACTGTTCAGTGTCCAGTGTTCAGCAGGATAACACATTAGTGTAATGTCCAAACTCTAGCGCGGCTCTCCTTCACAAGCTTTCAGAGAAATGACAATGATAATGATGGTCCAACTTACCACGGGGAAACGTGCGAACTTGGGCTAAATGCAATATCTTGCACAGTTTTCCTTAAGTCACACCATACAGCTAGCAACGAATTTTACCCAAGCTCAGACAGCTATATACCACCGTGCTTCCATCCCGTCCCTTCTTCTGTTGAATTCATATTTTTGTCAAATCACTGCTATGAACTGCATTGCACTCCTACTTTGCTCGAGAACAGCATGGTTACATATAAATGTTAAGCGTTCGAAAAAAAATATTTCCCGGATAGAATGTCCGACACACTGATGACAAATGTTGACCAGCATAAGATTTCCGTTCGTGACATAAGCCAGCAAAGGTGTCGATCAGTTTCAGAAGGTAAATAATTGTTTCCAGGTTTACGTACAGACGACCTCAAACTAGTGATCAATTTGTTGAATGAGCGGTTTCTCAGCGCGCGGTCAGCCTTCCTTTCATCGCTGGACCGCGGCTGGACAGCCCTCCACCTCACGGCGCACTCCAGCCAAGGCGGTCCAACTGCCAGGCAGTCGTCCGTGACATGACAAGACCGAGTACCGCCAGGCAGGCGCCTTTGTGACCTGAGTGACATGTCGACCCCTCAACACACGTGACGGAAAATCACCCAAGACAGCGAGCGGGCGGGGGGGGGGTCACCAGCTGCCGGCTAATCCTCAGGGGGAGCGGCGGGCCGTCACACGGCAGGGGGCACATCACTGCCCCCCAGAACGGGGGGCAGGACCAGGGGAGGAGCGGGTGACGGCGCCATATGTGACGGCTCTGGTTCCGCACACCGCCTGTCGAACCCACAAGGCGGCGGCATCGAGTCAGCTGTGCAGCCAGAGGCAGCAGCACCCGGCTGGCCAGCCAGAGGCAGCAGCACCCGGCTGGCCAGCCAGAGGCAGCAGCACCCGCTGGGCCAGCCAGAGGCAAGCAGCACCCGGCTGGCCAGCCAGAGGCAGCAAGCACCCGGTGCCAGCCACGGCAAGCAGCACCGGCTGTGCCAGCTAGAGGCAGCAGCACCCGGCCTGGCCAGCCACGGCAGCACCACCCGGCTGGCCGTTCCCACCAAGAGGGCAGCACCACCCGGCTGGACAGCCAGAGGCAGCACCACCCGGCTGGCCAGCCTAGGGCAGCAGCACCCCGGCTGGCCAGCCAAGAGGCCAGCACCACGGCTGGCAGCCAGAGGGCAGCATGCACCGCTGGCCAGCCAGAGGCGCACCACCCGGCTGCATGCCAGGGGCAGCACCACCCGCTGCCAGCCAGGGGCAGCAGCACCCGGCTGGCCAGCCAGGGGCAGACCACCCGGCTTGGCAGCCAGGGCAGCACCACCGCTTGGCCAGCCAGAGGCAGACCACCGGCTGGCCAGCCAGAAGGCAGCACAACCCGGCTGGCCAGCCAAGAGGCAGCAACGCACCCGGCTGGAGCCAGAGGCAGCACGCACCCGGCTGGCCAGCCAGAGGCAGCAGCACCGGCTGGCCAGCCAGAGGCAGCAGCACCCGGCTGGCCAGCCAGGGGCAGCAGCACCCGGCTGGCCAGCCAGAGGCAGCAGCAGCCGGCTGGCCAGCCAGAGGCACTCAGGCACCGGCTGGCCAAGCCAGAGCAGCACCACGCCGGCTGGCCAGCCAGAGGCAGCACCACCCGGCTGGCCAGCCAGAGGCAGCAGCACCCGGCTGGCCAGCCAGAGGCACTCAGCGGCACTCCTCACAGACTAGTGTCGGCGGCACAATCAGAGGATCCAGTCTCAAACTCGGCGGACGACTCCCTGAAGCCACCCAACGACCCGGACTCGCCGGACCCATCAGCAATGAATTATCACAGGGGACGGATATGACTTCTGCCACATTACGGTCCGATTTAACAGACGAGGCTGCTGCCGATTCTGTCACCGTCATCAGTCCTGGACAATAGCGCTACGCAGCAGCCCATATCCGGCCAGCCGCCGCTATTTTTAGTGTTTATAGTCACTCCAATAGCACTGGCGGGTACAGAACGTGGGTTGGGGGGGCTAAATTTCAAAAAGTTTCAACGAATTCGGAAAACTGATTGGATTTGGCTTCCGTTTACCTTATTGAACGGTTTAAAACAAACATGCCTTTGAAAAAGTTTATTATATTTCCTTATACATTTGAAAATCTGTCAAATTACGCCGATTTCAGGCGATATGGGGGGCTTAAACCCCTGCGCCCCCCCCCTGGATCCGCTAGTGTCCAATAACGAATATTTTGAAACGCCTATAAAATCGCATCCTTCATTGATCGCTATAAATAGACGAACGAAAGCTTGAAACCAAACAATGCGAAGACTATCCGCATGCAGTTATATGGAATCATTACCCAGCACCAGCAGTCTTCGTCACGTCAGCCCAGAAGATGATTGGACAACATGTCTCAGCCTCTCTCCAAAGTCCAAACCGTTCAGAAGTACGTTCAGAAGTTCACCGTGAGCGGAGATCCCGCCTGGTGCAGGCGTTCGCCAGTAAATTGCATATAAAAACACGCAAAATACAGTGCGAAAACACGAGCCAACGGCCACTACCGGACACTCACACGAATCCTTGGCACTTACGTGGAACGAAGAACATAGTGTCAGCCGGTAAACACTTAAAACACTGTAAAAACCGATGTAAGCAGGAGTGACAGTGGAATGCGGCCGCCATATTCAGGCGCCTCCCTCCCTCAATCTACCGGTTTTCGGAGAGCTCTATCATGGTTAACAACCAATCACCGGAGGCCTCGCCAGTCTACCGACTCTACCGATCACGTGATATGGGTCATTGTCAAGGTCAGGTCGAGTGGTGGCGCTCCGGCTGTGTCCCGCGGGGATTCCGGGGAATCGGTAGAAAAGTACCTTCTACCGATTTCGGTAGCAAGGGTAGCAAGTTGTTTACTGTTGTAACAGGAATACCAATGCATGAGTGAGTACATTGCCGAACTGCAGTAGAGTAAAATGTCCGCCAGGGATTCCCGCCGGGAATGCGACGGTCAGAACACAGCCCAGGTTGCGCGTCCAGGGGCGGATCCAGGCATCGTCACCAGGGGAGGCGAGCCGGCCGGCGTCACCAGGTGACCAGCAGCGCCGGGCCGGCCCGTCGCGTCGGACCAGAGCGGCAGCCCCCCCCCCTCCCCCCCCACTACGACGTGTCCTTATCACCGCTGCCGCTCCGGCATTTAAAACGGGACCCTGACCCAGATCTGCCTTTTGTAGCTATGACATCTTGCTATCTTAAAGGGAATCAAGTTCACGTGTTAATAGGGGTTTGAGTTCGGATACGCCAGTTGTGGCGCATGCTCGAAACGACTTGTGACGTTTCACATTTCCCAAGAAACCTCTTAATTATTTAATATTCAGTCCTAAAGTCGGGGCCGGTATCCCTAACTCCACATCGCTGATTGGCTGATTTTGCTGAGTTGACGTTGAATTATGACGCACAGATGACGTAAGACTTGGGGGAAAGTGTATGTGCTGGACAAAACACATTACTGTTTCAGTACCTCATTTTTTATTTTGCAAGAAATGAACTTTGTAGGTAATGCTATGCTCAATAGTGATTTGATGTTTACATCTTCTATAAAACATTTTATATAAACAACGTTCTGTAAGCGTATGCGTAGCGTTACGCTGGCCTGAACGTTCCAGGCTCGCCGAAACAATATTGTTGATCTGTCCCCACTCACCAAACCCCCTCGTACCATATACTCGCGCGTGCCGCTGTTTGAATTGCCGTCCGCGGCGCAGCGCCCGCTTGAGTGATAGGAGCCGGACCGGCGAGACCGGTACGCAGTGACGTGTAGACCGTGCATGACTGTGACACATAATCCAGACGGACGCCCCAGAGACGGACAGTGAGCGACGGTGGCCGGGACACTACATTTAATATGAATATAATAGTGACGAATCTACTTCAAGCAATACTGGTGATGGTTTTCAAAGCGTTGTATTTTCCGGGCATCTTAACAAGTACTTGGGCAAGTCCACCTATGTATACGACACGATCCCTCAACTAATGATACTTGCGTGCTTCTCAGCAGTGATTTCGCATTACTTTGGGAGGAAAAATATGAAATAATTAATCACCAAATAATTGACATTTAAATTTGCTTTTTCCGGTAAATATAGGTTTTTTTGACTTACTAGTAATATCATCACTTAATTTCTTGCTTCTCTTCAATCATTTTCTGAGCTTTTTCTCGTTTTTTTTTTCAAGTTTGGAACTATTCCCTTTAAGATGTTTTTGGTTTACATTTTAGTCACAATGTGATCTTTGTACGGTCTGTTTAAGTTTGTGTGATTTTATTGTCAAATTCGTGTACCGTGACGTCACAAAATTTGCTATATCTCAAAAAATGTATCGACGATTTTTTTACAGAAGATAACAAATTGGTGTGGTAGAAGGTACTAAAAGTTTCACGCTGATAGCATTGTGTTGTGAGCTATCGCGAGAACTCGTCAGGGGGCGGCAATATTAATTGTCCCCACCCCGGTCGTCGGCGCGGGTTAACTTGTGCTGTGCTAACTAGCATGGCAGTTGTCTCATCCATGGCAGTTGGAAAGGAAGCTGAGCAATTAGTTTGTGATTGCCGCATCTGATAGCTAGAACACAATTTTCCTAAAATGTATTAATATTTTTTTTCCAGATAAATTATTGACGGTTGTAAAGCCAGCAATATTTTGAACTTGATTTTAACTTGGAATAATGATTATTGAATGTAAATAATTGATTACCCAGTACCCACCCAATGTGATGAATATAAAAATGGTATTTGCTTTTACGGCAAGCTATCGTAAGTGGCTTTTACTATAAGTATATAATACAAGCTGCTTAATAAAAGCCAGGTGGCTTAAATTGATTTCAGCCAGCCGGTTTAAACTCGGCCCTGGCTTAAATTTGCCAGCCCCCTTGGTGCAAAGCACTTACTAGCAGCATCCATCAGCTCACCCCGGCAATATCCACGTGCCTAGGATTCAGACAGAGCATAACCTGCTCGCCTCCCCAGTCCAAGGCCGCGATCAGTTCCTGAATTTCCCGACGAAGGGATTCTGCAGGCGGATACAAGGTTTTCACAGGCTCAGAGCCAACAAGCTGCTTTACAAATCCGATCATATGGGCATTAAGTCTCATTCTAAATCCAAATAGAGCATAACATCTTGACAGTCGCTGACTGGTCCGAGGTTAAGTCCGATGCCTAATACTGCCAGCATTAACCCTCCAATAGGAGCGGTCCCTGCGTAAGGTCCCTGCGTTCGGTGTTTTATCTTGATTCACAGCCTGGGCCAGCTGTGTGTGATCTCCGCAGGCGAGTCAGACCGACACCGTGCCCTGTACCAGGTCAAGGCCGCATTGCATAGAGGCACGGATCAGCCCTGTACCGTACCAGGCCAGTGGCCACGGCCACGGCAGCACGGAGGCACGGACCAGCCGCCAAAGCACACAGCGACGGCCACAGAGGAGGAGGGAGGGAGGGAGGGAGGGAGGGAGGGAGGGAGGTGAAGGCGAGGGGACGTGGCGGATGAGAGGGAGGGAGGAAGGCCCTGCCCACCCCCTCCCCCTCCCGCGGGGGACTATTTCCAGACGGGGCGGTCAGCCGTCTCCTCCGCCGCGGCATAATGAGAGACAAGGCAAACATGCCCAACGTTGAGCCGCCAGAGAAGAAGACGAGGCAAACATGAAACGCGTATGCGATGCAGTGGCTGCCAGAATGGAGTACGATGTATGTTGCCGCACAGCAGCTGGTACTTTGCAGGACTTAAGCGCGCAACTAGACAAACCAAACGAATAGGCAATGCCTCCGACATGCTTATTTACCCAAATCCAGAAAGAGTGAGATGCCAGCATTCTTACAATAAATCAAAGAAGATTAAGTCATGCCCTAAATTCACCGAGGCACGTGCTCCCGTCTGAGTGACTCCATCACCGCTCTTTTCACGGGACTTCTGAGCGGCGTTAGAATAAACACAGTCTGCAACTCGTCAGAGGCGAGCGAGGTTACCATGTTGGACGGCCTGGGAGTGAGCAGGCGCCTGGCAGTGTAGGCAGACAGGATGGACCCGTCCGAGCTGATACCGATGTCTCGACACCGGGCCCACTACGTCAAATCTCCAGCGAAGCCACTCGAGTGAGGCCGTCGAAGACATCCAGTGCCAGGTGGAAAAGGTGAGAACGACGGCCTGGCTAAGTGTGACGCCCTTCGAGAAACATCACGCCTCTGTGAGCACCTGGCGCATTTTGGTCTGAACACACTTTTGCTTTCGAAACATCAGTGCCGCGCGCAGTGATGCTGTATTGCTGTACTCACTTGAGACGCGTTGGCCCATGGCGGCGGCGGAGGCCGCGGCGGCGGCGCGGCGGCGACCCGCGCGGTGCGCGTGGGCGGGCGGGCGGCGCGCCGACGACGGCGGGGGCGGCGGCGGCGGCGGGGGCGGCTGCGGCGCGACGCGCGAGCTGCCGGCAGCTCCGGGCTCGGCGGCCAGCCGCGCGGACCTGCGCAGCGCCTTCTTCGCCGAGAACCGAGTGTTGTACGTCACTCGAGGTGGTGGTCTGTAAACAGGGGGCGAGAGGAGTCAGCCAATGGCAGAATACAACTATTAACATCGACTGACAGCAGGAGAAGCTATAAATCGGCCTTACCACAGTGATCAGTGCCGATAACCCTAGGGGTTATTATTGACACTGAGTGATAATGATATGACACCATATTGTTTATAAATGGCTCTGAACGCTCTCTAAATGGGGCAATAAAGAAGCTCTCAGAATTTGCCGCACTATCAGGACTTACTTCAATTATAGAGAAAACATCATGTTTGCTACCCGGTTTTCTGAGCTCACCAAAAAATTCGGATAACAATGCAATATACAAGCTTAAATGGGTAGTTAAATGTATCGGGGGCCCTGCTAGCGGAGGTGATACCACGGTGATAGTATTGTCACTTGTCACTGATCTGTAGAAAGAATCCGGCTCATATACTGCGACCGGGACAGAACACCGTCCGGCGATCACACACTGTTACAATGCAGAGCGAAATCCACCGGTAGATGTCTCTGAGATCTGCGTATAGGTGGCGCTGCGATCTTCACAGGTGGCGCTGCGATTTCCAGCATCAGGCTAAGCTACTGCACCACGCCCACCCGTCGTACCCCGCGGCCGGGTACGACCGACGGACGGCTGCGTCGGTGTCGTGCCAGACTCTCCGACGAACAGGCGGAATGTACGGAGAAAGGACGGCGGGTCGGAGCTCGAAAACCAGAGACCACAGCTGGGCCTCAGCCTCAGGACTCCACCACTGGAGGAGTGCGAGGCGGGCAGAGCTGACCTCGCTCCGGTCTGCACAAACTGCAGACCTCTGTAGAAAATCCCGACACGACAGCATTATTAACCAGTCCTACCGACCTCACTGTCGCCAGTAATAGCAGCGATTTACACGAATGTTGCCGTTTCAGCCCAAAGTGGCGTGGCCCACCTCCTCCCATTCCACAAACACACCCACACAGTCACGCGTCATTTTTTTCCGTGATTTTCGGAACACACTTCCCCATCGCTTTTAATCTAGATAAAACAATACTCGCACATCGAACAACGCCACAACAAAACAGCACCTCCAAATTGTGTAGGTGCGGGGTCAGTCTGACGGGTATGTTGGTTTGTGCCCTGTCATGTGTGGGGTCAGGTGTGGTGCCAGGCTGGCCGGTGACCGGTGAACGGTGCCCAGTGACAGGCACGTGCAGCCCTGAACAGCGGGGCTAAACGGCTCTCCGATCGATCCCTTAATGAGATGCCCGGGGGCCCGGGGGTCCTGGGGCGGGGCGGGGCGGGGGAGGGGAGACACCTGTATATCGACTCGATGGCCGACCAGCTGCTGTCAGCACCAGCAGCATGCTCTCCCCCCTCCTCCTGAACACGACAGGACGGCGAGCCGATGACGTCCTCTAGTGAATGAACCCCAGCTCCCCAGCTGATCCCCGCAGGCCAATGACCAGCACCGGGGCAGGGAAGCGTCTATATATCGAACTGCAGGACGCGAAGCCGGTCGGTGCCAGCTCACAGGCCGCGGACGGGCCGTCGTGCATGGCGCTGGACTGGGTATGGTTTGGTGCTGCTCCGAGCCGGCTGACTGGCTCACAGGTCGCGGACGTGCCGAACTTCACGAGGAAAAGGCTATTCATTCAGCGTGCTACTTGTTGTTTTTGGGGGGGCGCCGACAACTCAGGTCAACTTGCGCCCATCAGCGCGCAATATGCAGTCATTTTATAAACCTGGCCGTGTAGGGTTTAAGAGAATGACAACACTGCAGTCCTGCTCCACTCCACTCAACTCCACTCAGCTGAGTGAGGTCACAGTGGCGATTCTCAATGTATACAACATCCGCCCAGTCTACCCTCCCGGCGGAGAATAGCGTCACACCAGGCAGCCCAGAGCAGGTCATCACGTGTCGTGTGACGTAGGCAGGCTGTATGTCACAGCTGTCCGTCACCAGTGTCCGCCGTCCTCCGCGGCGGGCCGCACCCGCGTCAGCCGGGCAGTCGGCCGCTCCCCTCCGCCGTGACGTCATTGACAGATCGGCTCAGCTCCCATTGGCCCAGTCATCAGCTCGGCGCGGCTTGCAGCAGCCCCACCACCACTGATACTCCGCCGGGCGCAGCACGCTCCACAAACTGCACGGCGTCACAAAAGTGCAACTTAAACTCCTTGTGGCATGGGAGCCGGCAGCGGCAAGCATCGCATCCCACCAACTCCGCCGAGGACGAGCTGAAATGTTGCTGAAGCCCCAGCAGAGAGGTTCGGTGTGTCTCGCTCTCCAGCCCGGCGGCAGGGCTGCCGTCAGCTGTGGTGGCCCCCTGGCCTGCCGCCTCCCCGCCGCCGCCGCCGCCGCCGCCACCGCCACCGCGTCTGGCAGTGACGGGTGTCTGTGTATCATGGGGGGACGTCAGGCTGACGCCGCGTTACCCGTAACGCGGTCAGTGAACCAGTGGGGGCCGCCGCGGCCTCCACGCGCTCCCACACAACCCGGCCGGCGCGCACTATTTCGGTGCCGTGCCGGGCTGAGCCGGGACGCAGACCGTGCCGTCCCGAGCTGGCAGCTCAGTGGACCGCCGGCATTCAGGCACGGGGAGGTGAAGAGCTGAAACTGCGTCGGTCTAGACGGCCGGCTACTGCTACAAGTGCTACAGTCCTACAATCCAAGGTACAATTAGAGCAACACGGCAAGCCGCGGCTTTATCGAGACGGTCAGATGGACCAACACGCCTGGACGGACCGGAACGAACGGTGGACGAAACAGTCCGGAGGACCAGCCGGACCGGGACCAAACCAGCAAAGGGACCAGCCGGACCGGGAACAGACCAACGAAAAGAACAGAGGGACCAGACCAACGAAATGGATCAGCCGGACCGGGACCAAACCGAAATGGACCAGCCGGACCGGGACCAAACCGAAATGGATCAGCCGGACCGGGACCAAACCGAAATGGACCGGCCGGACCGGGACCAAACCGAAATGGACCGGCCGGACCGGGACCAAACAAACAAAAGGGATTAGACTGACAAGACGGTCCACATCAGTTATATCGCCCCGCAGAGCGATGGCGTCACAACCAACGCTGGTCCGCAGTCCACTGCACGTGTTGAAATCGGCCACTGATAGCGCTATCCGGGCCGAACAACAGCCTAGATCGGCACGGTCAGCGGCGGCACAGGCCACAGAGCCACAGAGGCTGTCCGTTTGCCGCGCTGACCGGGCGAGTCCCAGCTGATCACGTAACACGCCTTCCAACATCGGTATAGAACCCGTCAAACCAAACAACTGACGAATAAAATAATACGAAACAATGGCGATGAACACTTCACATGACTGGTGAGGACGCTTGGGGACAGGTTCAATGTCTCTGCATTATGCGCCGACCCAGCGGCACTTTTGTATTTATTTATTCAAGTGATCACCAACAGAGTCGCCCCCACTAACAGGTGAAGTTAGTGAGGGCCTCACCACTTAAGCGGGCGAGGCGCTCTCCGCCGAGACTACGGGTGTCGCCCGCCGTGGCTGTGTCAGCTGTGTCTACTGTGTCGGCTGCTGTGTCGGCTGTGTCGGCTGTGTCAGCTGAGTCGGCTGTGCTACCAGTGCCAGTCGTGTCGGCAGTGTCGGGCGTGTCAGCAGCGTCATCAGTGTCGGGCGTGTCGGCAGCGTCATCAGTGTCGGGCGTGTCGGCAGCTGTCCATCAAGTGTCGGGCGGTCGGCAGCGTCATCAGTGTCTGGGCCGGTGTCAGCAGCGTCATCACAAGTGTCGGGCGTGTCGGCCAGCGTCATCAGTGTGGGCGTGTCGGCAGCCGTCGCGCACAGTGGTCGGGCGTGTTTCGGCAAGCGTCAATCAGTGTCGGGCGTGTCGGAGGTCATCAGTGTCCGGCGTGTCGGCAGCGTAAATCAGTGGTCGGGCGTTGTCGGCAGCGTCATCAGTGTCGGGGCGTGTCGGCAGCGTCCATCAGTGAGTCGGGCGTGTCCGGCAGCCGTCCCATGCAGTGTCGGCGTGTCGGCAGCCCGTCATCAGTGTCGGGCGTGTCGGCAGCGTCATCAGTGTTCGGGCGTGTCCGTGGCAGCGTCATCAGTGTGGGCCGTGTCGGCCCACGTCATCAGTGTCCGGGCGGTGTCCCGGCAAGCGTCATCAGTGTCGGGCGTGGTCGGCAGCGTCAATCACAGTGTCGGGCGTGTCGGCAGATGTCATCAGTGTCGGGCGTTCGGCAAGCGTCATCAGTGTCGGGCGTGTCGGCAGCGTCATCAGTGTCGGGCGTGTCGGCAGCGTCATCAGTGTCGGGCGTGTCGGCGGTGTCGGCGAGGCGCCGACCGGGAGCCGCCGACGCCGCCCATCCCTCCCTCAGCCCCTGCCTGCCTGCCTCCGTGGCCGCTGCCGCCGCCACCGACCCCTCGCCGCCCGCCCGCCCGTATTGATTTCTGTACAAAACGGCAATCCAATAGTGGGCCGCGGGCCGCGGGCCGGTCGGCCGGCGGACCGCGGGCACGGGAGAGAGGCCGCAGCAGCACGCAGACGGCCACCGAGCCGCGGCCGTACCGCGACGTACCCATACCACCGCCAAGTCCCCGGGCAACGCTGGACAAGGCCATAGCTGGATAACACCCCAATACCTCGTACACCGAGTTGCATGGGTCACGCGAAGTCGCACGAAGTCACAAAGGTCACACAGGTCACACAGGTCATACGGGTCACACGAGGTAACGCAGAGTCAGAGGGGTCACATGGGTCATTGGAGTCATAGGGGTTAGAGAGGTCACAGAGGTCACGTGGGGCACTAGGTGACCCGTTCACCGTTCCATGTACCAAGAAGTTGGTGGCAATAGGCTGGTTATTTCTGGAGCATGTTCACGCTGCCTCGGAGTCAAAACACGGGCCGGCGCGTGTTTTGCGGAAATAAACACGCCAAACACGCCGACACAACGGTCAGCCAGCAGGGAGATGAAAGGGGAGGAAGCAGGCAGCGACCAGGAACGAATGCTGCATAGTCAATATTTCCAGATCAGCCGTGACTTCCACCCTACACACAGCAGACGAGCCCCAGTGGACGATGTGCACTGTGCAGCGGTACGAAGAATGGATATCGCCGGTCGCCGGAGGCCGTTGAGCCAGCGGACGGCGGCCTCAGCAGCAGGCAGAGATACTGTGGTCCCGCCGCTGCCTGCACAGCCAGCGTCTGCCTCCCGGACCGCACCAGGGCAGCAGGGAGATGTCACAGCAAGAGGCACGACACGGCCGCGTCAGAGTTGAGAGGAAAATGACCAGAAGTTTGAAGGAGGTCTTTGTCGGCTTGTTCGCCAGCGTTCTTTTGTCCCGGCAGAGGCGAACCAAGCAACAAGCAGGAGTCGTAGAGTCGTCGCTCCAAGCGCCACTCGAGTCGCCACTCGAATATGACTCGAGTCCTCGCTCGAACGTGCCTCGAGTCGCCGCCTCCCGGGACGGCGGCGGCCGGCCTCCCCGGGACAGCGGCGGCCGGCCTCCCCGGGAGAGCGGCGGCCGGCCTCCCCAAGACGACGGCGTTCAGCCTCCCCGGGACAGCGGCGGTCGGCCTCCCCGGGACGGCGGCGGCCGGCCTTCCCGAGACAGCGGCGGCCGGCCTCCCCGGGAGAGCGGCGGTCGGCCTCCCCGGGACGGCGACGGCCGGCCTCCCCGGGAGAGCGGCGGTCGGCCTCCCAGGGACGGCGACGGCCGGCGACGGTCGACCTCCCCGGGACAGCGGCGGCCGGCCTCCCCGGGACAGCGGCGGTCGGCCTCCCCGGGACAGCAGTGGTCGGCCTCCCCGGGACGGCGGCGGTCGGCCTTCCCGAGACAGCGGCGGCCGGCCTCCCCGGGACAGCGGCGGCCGGCCTCCCCGGGACAGCGGCGGTCGGCCTCCCCGGGACGGCGACGGTCAGCCTCTCGGCGACCGCGGTATCTGCTCCAGTCAAGGTACCGGTAATAAGGACGCGATTACGGCGCGTTACCGCTGTCGGCGGGCGGCACACACGCAGACAAACACATACACACATACACACATCAACACACACACACACACACACACACACACACGCACGCGTTCCGGGGAGCGGACAGTCTGACTGAGTCCGGCAGAAGGCCAGGCGCCGGCCGCTGCTGACAAGTGTTATGACATCGAACTAGGTCAGCGAGGAGCCACCGTCAGCAGACGACCACAGCAGACGACCACACATCAGGACCGGCTATGAGCCGTGGCGTTCTGATTGGTGAGGCCGGAGGCGTACCTTCCGTCACCGCGATCCCCAAGCTGGAGCTCAGAGCTAGCCCAGCTCACAGAGTTTTTTAGGACTTCGGGACTCAAAGTCGGCGCCTCGCACTTGACATACCCGAAAAGCCGGGGAGACAGGGATATGTGAACTGGACACTCCGGGTAAGAGGCAAGAGCCGACAAACAGCTGACACAGCATCGACTCGAGAGTGCCCAGTGAACCTCTCACACCACCGGCAGCATCCCAAACGACCGGCCGCGATGCCGTAAACCAGTGATGACTACACAGCCGCCGCCACCGCTGCAGCTCCCCAGCAGGTCTGTGGCGGCCAGCTTCCCAGCATAGCGGCGCTGGAGGCGCTCAGGCCGTCCCGCCCGTGCAGGAGGGCAGGTCGTGCTGTCAGTTGGCGACTCACGCCTCACACGACCCGGCTGGCTAGGCGGTGGCGCGGTGGCGCGGTGGCGGTGGCGGTGGCGGTGGTGGCGGTGGTGGCGGTGGTGGCGGCGGCGGCGGCTGCGGCGGCGGCGGCGGCGGCGGCAGCGAGCCCGTCGGTAACCGGGTGGCCTCGCCGCGCGTTGCACGTGACCGGGTGGCGGCGGCCGGCTGGACAGTACGGCTGCGTCACACGCCGTCCAGCTGTTACCTCAGTTACACAAGCTATTGTGACGGCCACATTAGTCAGCCAGCCTCGCCAGCAGGCCGCTAAAAAGACTGAGCTGGGACTTGGGAGCGAATCAGGACGGGCTCAACCCCCGCTGGAACGGCTGGGTCCGGCTAGGTCTGACACGGTCTGAAAGGCCCGGCTGGGTCTGGCTGGATTCGGTTGAGTCGTCTGTCGACAGAGCTGACTACAGCTCCGCTGGCCCGCCGCCCGCCGGCCACCGCCCTGGCGTGATGGAGGAGTAACGGGGTGGGGCAGCGACAGAGTGGTGAAGCTCGAAGCCCGCTGACCCCAGTCGAAACTCGGGTCCAGTGTGTGCCCGCCGGCAGCCGGCAGCGCGTCGAACCCCGGCCGGCTCCTCAGCACGCCGCCGAGTGGACGCCGGCAGCCGGCAGGGATGGAATGTGACACTGGGCGGCGGCTGCTGGTGCCGGGAGATCGGCACGCGCCTCCGACCCCCAGCCCGGGCCGGCCTGCCCCACAGGACGGCCGCTGACACAGCTGGAGGGCCACGGGCGGCGTCCCAGGCAGACCGAGCCGGCCGCCACCGCCGCCACCGCCGCCACAGCCGGCAGGCAGCAGCTCCGCCAGCCGGCCAGCCAGCCAGCCGGCCGGCCGGCCTTGGGGTGGGCGGGGCGGCGGGGAGCACTGCCTCCTCGCTCCGACTGCGGTGCAGTCTGCCGTCCGTCCACCGGGGCCTCCTCAGCAGACCGCGGACCGCTGCTCCAGCCCGCCGGCCGCCGGCCCACGACGGGACGTCTGTGCCACAAACAGGTCAGATAGCACCTGCCATCGCATTAACATTGTATTCAACAATGTCAGACGACCGGAGGATTGCTGGGCTATATCGACCGCTGGAAATGTCCAGCTGCCGTTGTCACGCAGGTCAGCGACGCTGACGTTTGTCGTCATAAAATGAGCGCTGCCCATTAGTCACCGTTTTATAGACCGCTGCGTATCTGTCCCCCGCCATTAAAAAGCTGCATTAGAGGCCCAGCGTACTGCAATGCGACTGGAAACATCAACTGCGAAGGTCAGAGAGTCTCGTAAAGTGAGTTTTCCCAGGCCCCAGAAGTCGGGGCCAGAGAAGCGTCCAAATATTAGCCGCAGTCCAGCTGGCGTGTTTACTCGTGCCGGCCGTGTTATGTTTAGGTACTGTCGCAGTGTCGCATGGCAGAGCTGACCATACTCGTGCCGGCCGTGTTATGTTAGGTACTGTCCGCAGTCGTCGCATGCAGAGCTGACCATACTCGGCCGGCCGTGTTATGTTTAGGTAACTGTCGCCCAGTGTCGGCATGCAGAGCTGACCATACTTTTCTGCCGGCCGTGTTATGTTTAGGTACTGTCGCAGTGTCGCATGGCAGAGCTGACCATACTCGTGCCGGCCGTGTTATGTTTAGGTACTATCGCAGTGTCGCATGGCAGAGCTGACCATCGCAACCCGAGGCACGGGCTGGTCTCCAGCGGTCACGGTGGCTCGCCACCCCCGGGGAGAGGGAGGGGAGGGAGGGGAGGGTCGCCGCTCCTCAGCAGTGTCAACTAATGACCCCCACTGAGTCACTACCGCCGCCGCCGCCGCCGTCGGAGCGCACAGCAGGCGGGCGTCACAGGCAGGTCGGGCAGGCGGCCGGGTGATGAGCCGGACGACACGGTAGCCGCAGTGACAGAACACGTCAGCCCGTATATGGGTGAAGCCGGAGATTAGTTACGGGAGTGTTGTTGTGCGTAGTGAGAGATTTCAACATCCCTCGTAGTCGTAACAACCAGCCGGCCGAACCCGCCACTGGCTGTCAGTCTGTGCGTCACAAAGACAGCTCTGTCATTCGCTCCCAGAGCCACACAATGGACAGCACCATCCCTGCCCCAGTGGCCAGGTCAAGGACAAACCGTGACCAGGTCAAGGACAAGCCGATGTCACCCTCATCACTGGGGTCAGGTCGTGGAACCGCCGGCCATTCAGATATACGGTTTAGAGCAATGAGAAACATCGGAGATTACACAGAATGTGAGTGGCCGGTGGGCGGTAGCCGATCACAGTGGTCATCGTTCCGCATGAATGAGCTACACGTCAAAGGCCCCACGATCCATTCTTCTGATTTAAATGGACAGAACTGCTTCATGAATGGATGCTGCATACCTGAGTGGCATGAATGTGGCAGAAGGAATGCTCCTCGTAAAGATAGTTGCTACGATCAATGCCCTGCAATTTTAGGTCAGTGCACGTATTCTTACCACATTCATGAATAATTGAATAACCTCCGTACAATCTGACAAAAAATAATGAAATAATAATCAAAAGAGAAGTGGGCTACTCAGCAGCGGCTCCATACCCCCGGGTGTACTGCAGTGTTACAGTCCGTCCCCGTCCCCCGGGCTGTAATACTGCAGCTTCATAGCGCCGCCGGGCTGTAACACTGCAGCTTCATAGCGCCGCCGGGCTGTAACCACTGCCCGCTTCATAGCGCCGCGCGGGGCTGTAATACTGCAGCTTCATAGCGCCGGCCGGGCTGTAATACTGCAGCTTCATTAGCGCCGCCGGGCTGTAACACTGCAGCTTCCATAGCCCGCCGTGGCTGTAACACTAGCAGCTTCATTAGCGCCGCCAGCACTGTAAATACTTGCAGCTTCATAGCGCCGCCGCGGCTGTAATACTGCAGGCTTCATAGCGCCGCCGGGCTTGTAATACTGGCAGCTTCATAGCGCTCGCCGGGCTGTAATTTTTACTGCAGCTTCCATAGCGCCGCCGGGCTGTAACACTTGCAGCTTATTAGCGCCACCGAGGCTGTAATACTGCAGCTTCATAGCGCCGCCAGGCTCGTGTAAACACCTGCAGCTTCATAGCGCCGCCAGACTGTAATACTGCAGCTTCATAGCGCCGCCAGACTGTAACACTGCAGCTTCATAGCGCCCGCCGGCTGTAATACTGCAGCTTCATAGCGCCGCCGGGCTGAACACTGCAGCTTCATTAGCGCCGCCGGGCTGTAACACATGCAGCTTTCATTAGCGCCGCCGGACTTGTAATACTGAGCTTCATAGCGCCGCCGGGCTGTAATACTGCAGCTTCATAGCGCCACCGGGCTGTAACACTGCAGCTTTATAGCGCCGCCGGGCTGATAAACACTGCAGCTTCATAGCGCCGCCGGGCTGTAATACTGCAGCTTCATAGCGCCACCGGGCTGTAACACTGCAGCTTCATAGCGCCGCCGGGCTGTAATGCTGCAGCTTCATGGCGCCGCCGGGCTGTAATATTGCAGCTTCATAGTGCCGCCGGACAGGGCGCTATGAAGAACTGTGTTCGCCTCTCATCACAGATCTGCCATAGAGTGGATGGCACGGTCGTATCTGTGACCACAACAGGCTGTAAATTGCACACATTAGTGCATCCTGCTGTTGGGGCCAGCGGCGTGCGCTAAATGGCGCGAGTGTGGCGCTGGGATGAGAGCAGCTGGCGGCCCGGTCACTGTATGGTCGGGTAACACTTTAATAACCGTCACCGTCACCCGAGTCGTCACTCAGCCAGGCACGTGCCAGGATCTTTGCTCATGGGGGGCACGTCGAAAAAAATCACATTTTTTGCTCCTCATCAGCCATATGCTGCTGGACCGGGGGGGGGGGGGTAGGTAGGGTCGCGGTTTTCAAAAATATCATTCTATCTAGTGTAAATCACATTTTTACTCCTCAACCATATGATGCTGACCGGGGGGGGGGGCGGGGTTTCAGAGAATCTCATTTCTATCTAGGTTGTGAAATTTTATTTCGCTCAGGGGGGGGCATTGGCCCCCGTGCCCCCCCCCCCCCCCTTGCTACGTCCCTGCACTCAGCCGCCACCTGTGAGTTTCTCTCTCATTGGGTCCGATGATTCACCTCCCTAAATGTCGCCATTAGTGCGCTCGAACAACAGCGCGCGGGTGTCATCACTCGGCACTGCAGTGGTCGGATGTGGGTTCGAATCTAACCGCATGCCCACACTTTCCCGAGACTTCCCGATCAGCTATGACGGTGACGTGAGCCGATCTGAGCAGTGAGCATGCTAGTGAAATGACCGTGGATTAATACATAGGAATCGTGATACATGTATAATCGATAAAAGAATAGGAATCCTAAGCATTTTAAGCTTACAACTTCCTCAATAACCACTTTCGCTAGCACAATCCGGTTATTCAGCTAGATTAACAATCTCTAAAAGTTGGAGCGGACAGAACAGGAAGCAGACGAGCTATACTGGCCCACCAAGCACGAGCGGCAGCCGGTCCAATCTACAGCCCACCACACTCCGCCACCGACAGCGGAAACATGACCAGCTCAAATCCCGCTCGCCCAATGTCAAATCATTTACCGTTCATGTGCCGCTGACAAAACACTCGTGAAATCGTCACGCCGGCGCGGTGGTCCGATTGGAGTCATGATTGGATCGATTCAGAGTCCACACTGCACTGACGACACCTGTCATTGAACACCAGAACGGCTGCCCGTCAAACGACTGACGACTGACGAGTGACCACACACATCAGTGAGTGTGTACCGCCGTTCCACTGAGAGAGAGAGTTCGCTAACACCGCCTGCCAGGCCGGTCTTACTGTGCAGTGTGCAACATGTCGTAAGTTCCACGCCTGTCTCCGTTATAACCCGTTCTGAATGATTGGCATGCAGTACTGCAAGAAACGCGATGCAAAACACGTTTAAATCGGCCTCCCCGATAAGCAGCTGAAGCTTTGGCGATCACTGTCCACTAAGCTATGTATTTCTTGCGTGCGATTCGGGCGGAGCGCGGAGAGGAGTTCCGCTGTGTGGCCGACAGCATACTGTTCTCATTATCCTGCATCGTATGCCCTCGATCCCGGCTCATGGTTTCCAGCCCGTCAGCGACTATCTCAATGAGCGTCGTCCCCGGTACGTGTCGGGCTCGGTGCGCCCGTGTCTGGTCCGGCAGTGTCAGGCCCCCTCCCCATCGCCCACCGTCCCTCAACCCGTGTCTCTCAGCCCCCCGTGTCACTCAGCCCCCCGTGTCAGTCAGCCCCCGTGTCACTCAGCCCCCGTGTCAGTCAGCTCCCGTGTCACTCAGCCCCCGTGTCACTCAGCCCCCGTGTCACTCAGCCCCCGTGTCACTCAGCCCCCGTGTCAGTCAGCCGCGTGTCAGCCGGCCCGTCACAGCGACACACCACGTCACACCACGTCACACCACGTGTACGGTGCGCCGGTGACACGCCCGACCCTGCCCGTCACCTCTCTCTCTATCCCTCCGGCGGCGGCGGGTCACGGCTGTGACCGGTGTGGGTGTGACACAGCGGCACAGCGTCACAGCGTGACAGCCCGGCTGCCGGCGGCGGCCTTATCGCTGTCGAGCGGCGGCCGAGTGGCGCCGTGCCCGGGGCTATCGGCCACCGGCAACACACGGCAACACACGGCAGCCAACGGCACCGGCCGACGCCGCGGGAACACACTGCAGCCACGAGCCGACCTCGTCTACCACACACCAACACACACGCGTCACACAGGTTGCCGGTCCGTCCTGTCCCGCCCTGTCCAGCTGCCGCCGCTACACGGCTGGCCGGCGGTTCTTCCGGTTCTTCCTGCCCTGTCAGCGGTCGACCCACGTGAGTTCTGCGCTGGCAGCCGCGCCAGTCAGCCAGTCCGTCAGTCAGTTCACCACACGTGTAGTTCCGGCATGACGGGCATGGTCGGCCTCTCTGGGCCGTGCACTAGGCACTTCCACCCGGCTGTCTACTCAGGGTCACACACAGAGAGCGAGCGGCCGGCCAGGCGTGAAGGAGGCCATGAACCCCCTGGCCGGGGGGACCGATAAAGACGCCACGACAGACAGGCGGGGCTGAACCTGCCGCCCATTCACGCTGCCAACGATCAGCGAAGAGGTCCGCCGTTCACCCGACGCAGATATGCAGAGAATTCGTCTCAACCGCTATTCCGGTATTCATGCACGCTATTGAGGGCGAATTCAAAGCGGCCGGGCGGTGTGGCGCGGCGGCCGAGCTCCCCACTGCACAGGCAACTCTTCGCCGTCTGCTGGGACGGCAGGGAGCGGCGGAGGTAGGCGGACATTGTGTGCCTGGGAACCGAGAGCCGGCCAGCAGGTGGAGCCGCCGGCAGACGCGCTGGGAACGGCGTCCTCCGACCGACGCAGGCTGGAGACAGCCGAAACGGCGCCCGGAGACACGGCGGGGAGACAGACCTGTCGGAGACATGGCGGGGAGACAGGAGACCTGTCGGAGAAACGGCAGGGAGACAGGAGGCAGGCGACACCCAGAGACATGGCTCGGTATCTATGTAGAGACGAGGCAGAGTCGGGCGGGACGGTACCCAGGACCACGGGGGGAAGACCAGAGACCGCAGACTCGCCCCGCCCATGGTTCAAGTTTACAACCATAGTACGGAATTCGCAGCAGCCGTCGGTGTTCAGCCCGTGGTCGGAGCCGGCGTCACGCTGGCTCCAGCCGGGCCGCGGGTTGGTGGTGCGGCTCGGTAGCACTTGTAATGGCCGGTGACACTGATGTGTTGTAAGGCCGGGCCGGGTCGGGTCGACAGGAAGGGCGGGCGGGCGGGTCGGAGCAGCGCGCATGGTGTGTGTCGGTGTAGCGCGGCGTGACAGCCGCGCCGTCCGGCCGCAGCGGCCCGGACCACCGCACACTCACACTCACTGCACAGTCACACCCGGCACACCACCGTCACACCCACCACACCGACACCGAGAGGGCGTGCGAACACACCCAGATCAGCAGCCGCCCCCGACTGGGCCGGTCCGGTCCGGACCAATGCCAAACACGCAGGACCGAGTCACGAGTCAAGGCCCCCGACTGGTCCGGTCCGGACCAATGCCAAACACGCAGGACCGAGTCACGAGTCAAGGTGAACACATCGACGAAACTCGATCAAACAACAGCATACAAATTTGCATTCATGCTACGAAAAGACAGCATACGGGAGACATTTGTCTGTCTAGGTTTCCGAGGGTAAGTTCGAGGGTTTTAGATAAATAAATACGCTCCGGGTGCTGTTTTTCGCAGCGCAAATTCCAAACTTCCACAGTCGTTCGGCATATTTTGGACTGTTTTCATCTCTGGACCCAGTTAGCGCAGGCAGGCTGCCGGCTGGCGCAGCTGGCTGGCGCTGCTGGCTGGCACTGATGGCTGGCGCTGATGGCTGGCGCTGTTGGCTGGCGCTGCTGGCTGGCGCTGTTGGCTGGCGCTGCTGGCTGGCGCTGCTGGCTGGCGCTGCTGGCTGGCGCTGATGGCTGGCGCTGCTCGCTGGACGTCCAGACGAGTCTGTCTCCTGCTGTCAAACCCCGCGCTGTAACAGACCAGCCGACCCGACTGTGACAGCTCAGCCGGCCCGACTGTGACAGCTCAGCCCAGCCACTGTGACAGCCGACCCGACTGTGACAGCCCAGCCGGGTGGCGCTGTGACAGCCCCGCCAGCTGCACCAGCCAGCGGCGTGTCCACGTTACCGGCAGCGCGTGTCGGGAGTACGGACAGGGGCAACGGATCAGCTCAACGTAAGCCCTGATTCAGCTGGGAAAGAAGTGCGCACTTCTTTGTTGCACGCTTGTCTTAGCAATGTAAGCGCTGGGCCCAAGCCAGATTCGCCCACGTGGTTGACTTGAAAACCAGAGTATCGCCAAAATCTACTGCTAGCACACATGTTTCGCTCTGCAGTCAGCCGTGACCGTCAGAATAGAGGCGTGTTTCCACAGGCCTGCCAACACCAGCGTGCCGAGCGTACGTGACCGTCAAAGAATAGAGGCGTGTTCCACAGGCCTGCAACACCAGCGTGCCGAGCTACGTGGACCGTCAGAATAGAGGCGTTGTTTCCAACAGGCCTGCAAAACACCACCGTGCCGAGCGTACGTGACCGTCAGAAAGAGGCGTGTTTCCACAAGGCCTGCCAACACCAGCGTGCCGAGCGTACGTGACCGTCAGAAATAGAGGCGTGTTTCCACAGGCCTGCCAACACCAGCGTGCCGAGCGAAACTCGGACCGTCAGAATAGAGGCGTGTTTCCAACAGGCCTGCCAACCACCAGCGGCCGAAGCGTAGTGACCTCAGAATAGAGGCGTGTTTCCACAGGCCTGCCAAACCACCACCGTCCGAGGTAATAACGTGACCGTCAGAATAGAAAGGCGTGTTTCCACAGGCCTGCCAACACCAGCGTGCGAGCGTACGTGACCGTCAGAATAGAGGCGTGTTTCCACAGGCCTGCCAACACCAGCGTGCCGAGCGTACGTCAGCCACCGAGTCCAATGTCACGGACGGACGTCAGTCACCGAGTCCAATGTCACGGACGGACGTCAGTCACCGAGTCAAATGTCACGGACGGACGTCAGTCACCGAGTCCAATGTCACGGACGGACGTCAGTCACCGAGTCCAAGTGTTCACGACGGACGTCAGCCACCGAGTCCAATTGTCACGACGGACGCATCACCGAGTCCAATGTCACGGACGGACGTTCAGTCACCGATCAATGTCCGGACGACGTCAGTCACCGAAGTCCAATTCACGGGACGGACGTCTCAGTCCACCAAGTCCAATGTCACGACGGACGTCCCAGTCAAAACCAGTCCAATGTCACGGGACGGACGTCAGTCACCGAGTCAAATGTCACGGACGGCACCGGTCTAGGTGCCGCTGCCCGCTTGAGTCCGAATGTCGACGTGGACGGACGTCAGGCTCACCGGAGTCCAAGATGGTCAGGCAGAAAACGGGACGATGGTCACACCGAGATCCAATGTCACAAGGACGGACGTTCAGTCACCGAGTTCCAATGGTGCGGACGGACGTCAGCTCCGCGAGTCCGCAAGTGTGGTCACGGTACCGCACTGCTCAGTCACCGAGTCCAATGATCCTCTGGCGGCCGCAGAGACGGACGTTCCAGTGTCTAGCCCGGCGCATCCAAGTCAAGCGGTCGGGACGGAGTGGTCAGTCCAACCAGAGTTCCAGTGTACGGCATCCGGGCGTCCAGTCACCGACGTCCAATGTCAACTGTGACGCCGGACGTGCCCGTACCACCGAGTCAATGTCACGGGACGGACCCGGTCATGTGCCTTACTCCGAGTCAGCGGACCATGTCGCGCGGACGCGATGTTCGGCGAACAATACCACCTGATAGCAAGCGCAGATCCTCCGACACGCGCCAGCCTGGCAGCACAGCCCTGTCTGGTCGTGTCTGTGTCAACGTCTGTCTGTGTGATTTTGGAGGCATAAACTGTCTAGAATACATGTCCGCGCAAATAGTTTTTTTCGAGAATGTGACAACTCCCCCATTGAGAGAAGTAGGAGGCTATAATGCATTTGGGCACTTGTGGGCCACAAATTAAGCCCCTACGGCCTCGCCGTGGGAGGGTGGGGGGCCGAAGTTCCCCCATATTTCTATTATCAACTCGAAAATATGATAGACATCAGACGGTGAACTGACAGTACCGTCCGAGCTTGAAAGAGGGGGCCCCCTAATGGGTTGGGCATCATTAATTACGCTGGTTTTGTTTGATGAAAGTGGGCCCATTTTATACGTGTTGCTGGTTTGGTATTAATGTTTGTATACACCACAGGTAACTAATGTACTTGTTCCGAAAAAAACACAAAATTTTATTTTGGACAAGAAGAAATTGAGTTAGTACTGATTTGGCCGGAGATAAGTGAGATACGTTTCGACACTAAAGACATCTCTTTAATTTTTAGGTGGAAAAAACGAAAGATATTCACACAAGTGTTTTTACATAGAACCCGTATAGAAATTCTGTTTTGAAAGCATGTTTTCGTAACCTGATTATTGAAAATTCAAAGAAGGTGAAATGGTGCACAATATATACATTGGCCGCTCAGTGGCTCCATATCACTCAGTTATTCGACCATCTTTTTACGGAGTTGTGGTTGTTTGAGCGCCACTTTGAGCTATAGGAGACCACGAGAGCTCCACGACACAAGATAACAACTTATACAAAGAGACTATTTCAAAATATAAGAGGAAAAGATGGCTCACTCAGACGAACCAAGTATCGCGACCTTAGTACAAATAACAAAATTTTAATGCACCATATACTTTCATCTTTTGACTGCCTTTACATGGCTCCCTAGGGGTCATAGAGGCCAATGTCAAATCGACATCTATCTTTTTAAGTTATCGTTTGCTGTTGGAAGTTTGTGATTGCAAAGCAAGAACCATTTGCCACAGAGCATAGGGCTCTCAAAAAATGACCACTCCCTGTACTTTTTAGATAAAACTGGTCTAACAACATGCTTTTGTATTCAGTATTTATATTTATGAATTTCACATTTTGACCTTATGTGACCTGACCTTCATCTCATATAATGTCAGGTTGTGAAAATGGCTGCTAATATCGCATTCCACATGTAAAATAAACCATACAACATCTGTTGCGCGACAATCGTAGATCTCTTGCCAACAGTGACCTTTTGTGACCTGATATTGACCTTGGCCTTTGCTTACAATTTCATTTTTGTTTGATGCAAGAGATGTATTACACCTTTGAGAGCACTGTGTGCGATAATAGTTTCAATCTAAGGCTTTAGAAAGTATGGCCTAAAAACTCAAATATCTTAATTTTGATGATGATGATGATGATGATTTGGGCTTCAGGGCGCCTCAACTCAATGGTTATGTGGCGCCCATATATCTTAATTTTGACCTTTGACCTGACATGTTACCTGATTTGAAAAACTTCGCATATGTTTAAGATGCGTCTCATTGAGAGCTTTCGATTCCCGCCTTGCGCGTTTTGCTGCGATTATTGGATCGGAAGATAACGAGGGGCAGAGCAGAATCTGCCCCCTCCAACAGCGGAGTGTGTTCGGCTAAATACCCCAGAGCGGGGCGCGGGTTAAGAACCTTTCACTTGAACGCCAGGAACGGCTGCTGTCATAACATTTCAACACAAGCCCTCAGATCTGCGATTCTCGGAAATGTTGATTGAACCATAACCTGGGCTCTGTTGTTAGCCACGGCATGAACTGGAGTTAATTTGCAGGTCTCGGGTATCTGCGACTTGTTTCGGCGCCGGCAGCTCGGAGACCACGCAGGGCGTCAGCTGCCGGCGCCGCTGGCAGCTCGGAGACCACGCAGGGCGTCAGACTGGCCGCGGCGCTGGCAGCTCGGGCAGCAGGGCGTCAGCTGCGGCGGCCGCTGCAGCTCGGAGGGAACGCGGGGTTAGCTTGCTGGAGTATCTATGGCGCGCCGTGCAGATGACGGCCGAAGGGGCGCCGCTCTTCTCCCGACAGCAGCGCACCGCCGCCACGCGCACCGCAGCCACCGCGCCACGCGCACGCGCCACCGGCGCGCCACTGCCGCCACGCCCGCCACCCGCGCGCCGGATGCGCACGCCCCGCTGGCACGCGCCTGCGCCACGCGCCCGCCGCCACTTGCCGCCCTGCCGCACCGCCGCATTCTCGATAATGCCTGCTCATATGGCGCACTTCGACACGCCGCCACCGCCGCCCGCCGCACCGCGATGCTGCCACGCGCCGCACTGCTGCCAGCTGCCGCGTGTCCGTCCACCGCGCCACCGGCCGCACCCCGCGCACCGCCGCCCTGCCGGCCCCGCCCGCCACTGTGTCCACCGCCGCGACATGCCGACACCCCGCCGCCACCGCGCCACTGCACGCCACCTGGTCAACGCGCGTGCGCCCTCCGCACCCGTCGTCACCGCGCACCGCGCGAGCCACCGCATTGCTTGCCACCGCGCACCGGCCTGCACCGCCGCCCCCGCCACGGCCGCACTGCGCACTGCCGCCCCGCCGGCCACCGCCGCACCGCTGCACTGCGCACCGCCGCCATCCGCCGCGCCCCGCGCCGCCGCGCGTCGCCATGCGCATTGCCGCCCGCCCACTGCGCCACTGCGCCACTGCGCACTGCGCACTGCGCACGCAATCGTACCAAAATCCCAGCCGAATTTGGCAAAATGGAAACTTTGCTATTGGTTTGTGCTCGTTTTTTTGATCACGAATTAGTTAACGAACTATTCTGAAGAAAAGTAGGTTTTCGATAAACAAATTGCATTTGTATTGCTTTACGTAGCACAAAAACAAAATTGCCGCCGTTGTGTGCCAAGATTTCATCATTTGTTCACCTCTGACCCCGTCGTCGCCGCGCCACAGAAAGTGAAAACGGCGGGAGAACCGCTCACGACACAGCGACTGGACGGCACCGCTCATCTGACTGGAGACGCGCCTTGCCACCGCCGCCGTGAGAGCTGCGTATTTTTCCCGTTTCGCAACCGATGCGGCGGAGACCTTGCAGCTCGGTAGGCGCGTTTTTGCGGCGACGAGCGGCGTACATGGGCGGCCAAGCGGCACGCCGCTTCAGTTCAGGGGGATCAGCAGCAGTCTGGGCCGGCACGGCACGGGGCTTCCGACGGAGCGTGCTGCCTCGGCGGCGGCGGCGGCGGCGGCGGCGGCGGCTCCCAGATACCCGACGCTGATAAACAGGCCACGGCGCGACGTAGCAGCATGTCTACTGGGATATCCCAGAGTTTCGTTGTATCTTTCACATAATTACTTTTGTTTGTCATTGCAATTATGTTTCATGGAGAGACGCTTTAATTTAAGCGTTTGCTTTTGCGCCAATCCAACACTGTTTCTTTCGTTGTATATGTTTATTTGATAATAAAATTACTCTGAACTGAACTGAACTGAACATGCACCAGGACGCGATGTGATCCCAGTCGGGAGTTGGGTGCATGCCATTTCACATTGAGCACGTACGCAGAGACGTCCGAGAATGCAGCCTATGTTGTGCTACTATTGAGCCGATAAAGCAGGGATGCTGGTCGGTATCAGTGCAGGTAGAATGGGACAGTGATATCAGAGGTCTACAGAGGGGAGGGAGGCTGGCCCAGCCCGCCAGCCGCCCACCGCCGCCCGTCCGCCCGACACGCCGAGCAGAGCCGAGCTGCCCAAATCAATACCGCACCAGTGTGGGGCCATGAGCCGGCGACGGCGGAGCCCACCGCATCAGGCGGACCG
>VOPJ01006396.1:0-35390 GCA_014673585.1 Semibalanus balanoides
CCAGGGCCTGTCAAGATCGCAGGTAGATCAGGTCGGGTGGGGTTAGGGGAGGCGAGGGCAGACGAGGGATACTTGGTCACCGGGATGTGTTGCTTTGCCCTGTCCATGAGAAGTAGATTGTATTGGTGCTTAGCAATTGTCTTTTAAAGGGAATAGTTCACTTTTAACAGTTACGTTAATTTGGCTTTTATTGACAAAATAAAAAGAAATAAATCATCGCTGTATGTCTAAGACAAAACTGTTCTAGGATCATGCTTTTTATTTATATTAATTAATTTCAAACTTTGACCATTTAGGACCTGACCTTGGCCTTATATTGTATCAGGCTGTGAAAATGGCTGATACTATCTAACTATACGTGAAAAATAGCCCATAAAACATGTGTTGCATGACTTTTGTAGACATCTTGCCGACAGTGACCTTTTGCAACCTGGTATTGACCTTGACCTTTGCTGAAAATCTCACGTTTACTTCATGCAGGAAATATTTTTTTTCTTTCTAGAGCGATAATATGATAATAGTTAATGGATAATAGTTTCACGATAATATTTTCAATCTAAGGCTTTGGAAAGAAAGTACCTATATGACCTAAAAAACTAAAATTCTCAATTTTGACCTTTAACACGTGACCTGACATGTGACCAAGAACTGTCATGGATCGGGCTGTCCCCAATGGGTGCCCACTCAATTCTTCCGTTGTCTGGGCCTGGGTTATGCATTTTTTTACTTTTCATGGGTACTGGCGGGCCATTTATTGGCAATTTTGGATAATGTCGCTAAGCGTTATTTTTTACTCAACAACTTGATGTTTAACCAGGTAAATATGTTTCTTAAATGATATAGGACACTTAAACAATAGACTTTGGCAATTATATGACAACAATAAATCGTGGTAAGTAGTAAGGCAGTAGGATTGTTTAAATCAGGTTTGATCCTTAGTATGATCCAATATGATAATGTTGCCCGCGAAGTGTCCGATCAGTCCAAATCAACAGCAACACACGGGTGCCTGATACTATTTCTCGTTAATAGTATAGAAGTCAACATGCTATAGGGTAATGGTTGCAATTTTTGTGAAAATAATTACCTGCCTTATCTGAATGGGCATGGGTATCAATATTATTAATTTGAATGGGTCTGGTCTGGGTCTGAGCTTGGTGTTCATGGGCTTCGACGGTGCTGGGCTTGGGGTTTGGGCACCCATGATAGTCTCTGCGTGTGACCTTATTTGGAAAATTTGTGTATGCTGAAGATGCGTCTCATTGAGAGCTTTCGATTACTACACAGCAATATGCATGATAAATGCTGGATTGCACATAGTTTTTCAGAGGCGCATTCAGGTGCAGAGCATGGAAGGCGATATTGGTGCAGTTGCAAGTAGTTTTTGCATGCGATATCGGTATACAGATTACAATATACCTACCTACATAAAAGTTGATCCCTTAGTGGATTTTCGTCACACTAGATAATGGGAAGTGCCTTCTTAACTGGAAAGGAAACTAGTTAGCATCATGCCTGCCCATACGCTTTCTTGAGTGTGCCATTGCTTGGAACTGTGCATTCACCCTTCCAAAGATAAACGTAGAGTGTGAAAAGTTGTAGGTATGCGACGTAGAAAAGAACCATCGGAACATGCGGTTGATCCACCCTCAAACTAGCAAGTCGGTAAATAAAAACGCGAGGCCGATGGTGCCTCCTCCCCCACGGATGTGCGCAATATATTACATTTTACAAATTACTGCACATAATGATCACATCTAACGTTCATATCTTTCCAAACAAGCAAGAACAGCACATATTTGTTATCAGACAATCATTCTTATCTTCTGAATACGACTACGATTTTTTGGGAACTTCTTTTTTATATATTAAGGGCCTATATATTTCAACCTCAGGCCTCAGAATTATATACTCCTTGAGAATCGGTCAAACCATATGACCGCAGTGACTTATACACCCAAAATTGCCTTGCTTTTTTGCCCCTGGCCTCATTTTTTTAACAAAAAAAAATGTTTCTCTATTTATAATGACAATTCGCATGGTGTTTGTCCCATCGAAATCGACCGAGCGGTTTCTCGAGATCTCTGGGGTGGGAGTGGTTGGGGGCGGAATCCCCCCCCCGCAGGTGAAGGTAATTATGTCCACCCGCAGGGAATATAAGGGTAAACTGCGACACTCCTCGTCGACTTAGCAGCACAGTTGTCCGGGCCACATCCTCTGCAATCGTCGCACTACCTTCGCATGCGTCACATTCGTCGCCAGCGGCGCGCCACAGTTCGCCGCGGGCGTCATATTTCAAACCTGACGACCGCCCGCTGCTTACCTCCCAGCTCACGTCTAAACCGGCCTGCCATAAAATTTTGTTACCTTCAAATTGGTTCAAAGGGAACATGGATCCGAGTCGCGTGCGTCGCGTCGCCCTCGGCGCAAACACGCCAGCCGCCGCGCTGCGCTTTTTGTCCACCGTTGGCGGCCGAATCTGTGCTGATATATTGAATCGCGGGTGTCAGCGCGAGAGCCGGCTGAAGGGGCAATAACGGCGCACTGTCACTTCTCCATCTGCATAGATGCCGGTGGACATTATGGCTCTTGAGCGGCTCCTCGGGCCGATTTCGGCGGGATTTTATGGGCACTTGTTACTGACTCTGAATGGGGACGGCCGCGGTGCCGCCTGCTGACTCGGACCGGCCGCCGCTCAGAGGCGACGGGTCCGCTCAGATCTGACGAGAGCGGAGAGCGGCCCGGCCCGACCGGCGGCACCCGGCTGCAACCCTGCTGACGGCTGAGCTGAGCTGAGCTGAGCTGAGCTGAGCGGAGCGACTGAGAACGGCGGAGAGGGTATATTTTTAGCGAAGGTCTCGGAAGATCAGTCCCATGCGGACTCGAAATGTCGGGCGAAACCCAGATCAGTCTTTCAGTTAATGTGTTCATATTGGTTTGCCTCGATATCATCATTGTTGATGCTTACGGTTACTAGGCCGTATCTGGGTGAAGGCAGCCAGATGCCAAGCTGGCGACAGAGGCAGCCTGGTGCCAAGACGACTGTTTATGCCCGTTCTTCAAATGCAACTCACGGCCTGGTATCACAGCTACCCAGAGAAAGGCTAACGTACTGAGAATCTCGTGCCAGTTGCGGACTACCTCTAAGATGACGGCATATGTCAAGTTAGGAAGATTCGAATTATTTTTGCTGAGTGGAATGTCAAAGGTAAATGTAAAAAATATTTACATAGCTTTCTGTTTGTTGATAACAGTCAGGAAGAATCTAAATCGTCCCTCTATTGAATCTAGAACAGTTGTTTTTAATTCAAGTATCAAAGTAAGTCCCTAATTGGACGTTCAATCAGGACCCGACCTCCTCTTTATGAAGCTACTGATACCCCTCATTTTGTCCGCTCTACCGACCGAGCGGACACAAAGGTAACGTGCAGCCTTTCGTTGCCGAACTGTGACACCCCTCGCCACGCGTTCCGCTTCTCGCCGTCCGCGTCATATCTCAGAATAAACTGGCGCATTTTCCCGCTGCACCCGGCCCACCATACCCCGTCGCACCCCATCGTACCCCGCCACACCGCCGCCGTTCCCCCATCGTACCCCGCCACCACCGCCGCCGTTCTGCATTTCGTTACCCCCGCCACACCGCCGCCGGGTTCCCCATCGTACCCCCGTCACACCGCCACCGTTCCCCCATCGTACCCCCGCCACACCGCCGCCGTTCCCCCATCGTACCCCGCCACACCGCCGCCGTTCCCCCATCGTACCTCGGCCGTTCCCCCACCGTACCTCGGCCGCACCGCCGCCGTGTCTCCGTCGCCGGCGATGAAAAACTCGGCCTGCTAACCTGCTCAGTCCATTCGGGGCAGCCGGCGCCCCCGTCCGACTGCAGATGGGACGATTTCATCAAAGCCCGCCGCTGTCGCCGTCCCAATCGTCGGCATCGACGGCATCGACGGGGCCAAGGCGGCATCAACGGGGCCGAGACGGCAACGACGGGGCCGCGACGGATTGCGTCTGCGACGACCGGCAGAGGGTTCCCGCGAGCCTCGTCGTTTTCCAGTGGCACCGCACACACACACACACACGCACCGCACGCGCCGCGCGGCAGTGCCGCGCATTATGGAGATGTGGTCAGTTGATGGCGGCTGTTTTCGATGGGGTTAGCCAGTGAGAGAGTTAAAGTTGTCACGCTGCATTAGCCGCGCGGCCAGCGGTCGGCCGGCGCGGAGCGGGGGAATGGGTAATCAGGCTGGGCAGTGGCAGACTGGGCGCTCCCCTGTCTGGGGCGCAGTAGGGGGACGGCATGGTCAGAGGCAACTGATCACGAGCAGTGTCATGCTCTGTCCGCGACAGCTCTCCTGGGTCTGCTGCTGAGGGCGGCCGGCCGTCAGGGGCAATGATGGACTGAACTCGGATGGTGGTGGGAGCTTTGTGTAGTGTTTAAAGTCAACGCACTTGCAAAAGTGTTAGCTCATACACGGGTTCCTTGAGTCTAGATGTGACCACAACAGCTTGCTCGGTGAAGCCCTAGGCAAAGCAATGACACGAAAAGTCACATGTGTTGGCTTGGCGATCCAAGTATGCATTGGTGCACTTGCGGGACTTACAACATTTTGAGCAAACATAACAAAGTTTCTACAACAGAATAAACAGCTATACTTTTTAGAGATTCACTTTACCAAATCAAGACACAAGCCACTTGCTAATGTGAAGAAACTGACGACAGCGGCTATCTGCTCCGCGCGTAGCACTTCTATCGCGATCATATATATCATATCGTGATCTTTAATTAGTATCGCGATCTTTATCGATCGCGAAGATCACATATCGCGATCTTTTATTTGTTAGAGTCAGTGAGATTCGTGTATTTATTGTGTGCTTGCGTGTGTGTGTGTAGGTATTTTACTTTCTGTGACTTTGCCCGTCAATGGCCGTCAATGGCCGGTTGCCCGTCAATGGCCAGTACAACCCGTGGGTGATTGACTGTATAAATGAAATCAGTCCAGTTCTTCAATCACATCGGTCAAACTGTTCCATTGTATATATTCATCACAAAATACTCATGAAGAGTGCATTGCAGCTCAAAGGACTGAAGCCGTGCAGTGGCGTGCTAAATATCCGTGGAATGAGGCTACCCTGGTCACCTGGGATCACGTACTGTCACACTCCTTATGACGCTCCACGTTCTACTCCCGTCTTGACTGAGCGCCATGCCACCCGGCTCGGCACCGCCGCCGGTCAGTTACGACACCTCGACACACATCTTCATCCTGCCCGGAGACGGCTGTCTGTGTCGATTTGCGTTACTGTCGGCCAAGCGGCGGCGCGACGCTTCGACCGCCATCAATCGCCGTCCACAAACCAACACTTGAAATCGAATTAGCCAACTAGCGGGCCGGCCGGCCGGCCGCTCCTTGCCGCCTAATCCAATCTCAGCTAACAAGTGGAGGTTGATATTAATTTGCGTCAGGGGCGGCGGTGGACGGCGGCGGCGCGCCGGGACCGTCGCGGGCGTGACGATAAATGGCGCGATGACGCCTATTCTGACGGATGGTGGCCGGCGCGGCCGAGTCAGCAGTTGGCGGCGGCCGCGTCTCGTTTCGCTCTTTCAGTGCGGGCTGTTGCGCGGAGGCGTCCGGGTGACGGTCAATGGCGGTAATTTGCTGTCGGCCCGCCCGGTGGAGATGGTCGCGGCGGACCAGTCATCTCGGGACCCACTCGCCACGGCCAAATACGGCCTAAACGCCGACCTCGTCAGCAAAAGGTTTGGTCAATATCGTGGTGATGATATAAAATATATTTGTTAATCATGATATGGTATACTGATGTCGTTTTCTTGCATAACGTGCACATATGTGATACATATTTAGGCCGTACTGATTGATATCCTCGTGTTATTCTGTCGGTAGTGGATTTGTCCATCTCCATGGACCCGCCCATGTCTGGGATTAATTATGACTTATATTGGTTGCCTACTGCCATCGTTTGTCTTATTTTTCATGGGCATGTTTATTTTCCACAAACACGTATCTCCCAGGATGATTCGTGTTTAAAGTAGACCAGACTCCAGAGTAGTGATGTAAGACGGAGTCCAAATTTGTGAACGTCTGAAAATGGTCCGATTCCGATTTGGACTTCGGTTGGTCAACCACAGGCATTTCGGACAATTTTCGGTTAAGTTATATACATCCCAATTCACGCATTTTCCTATATACCTTACTGGTCTTTTACAGGTCTTTACATCTTACAGGCAGTTAATTGGATGATCCTCTGATATTTGCTTATAAGGTGTGGTGTTCGGTATTATTGATGCATTTACATGAGAAATTGAACGAAAGAAGACCTGATGGTAATTGTGGACAATAAACAAAGTAATAACATTACTTATAATTTTGTATAAGATGTTTTAAAATTGGACCATTTTCGGACACTTGGACCACCGGACACCTTTCGGTCAACATTGTCATATTGGATCAGACTTTGGATCGGACATGATATGGAAAATTTCTGAATCTTAGATATACCTTTAGTCCAGAGCCGTCACAGTTTGTGTTACCATGTGCAGGTCCTCGTCTATAACACAATAATTACGCAGCCAGCTCCGCCGTCCCGTCTCTAGCCGCCCATGGCCCGCAGATATAAACAAATCGACGTTCTTTCTAATTAAACATACAACTTTAACATGTGTATTATGAAAACAGCACATGAAAATCTACTTTTATAAAAGCCCTCAGCTCTGCGGTTTCGTGGTTTTTCGTTAAGCGAATATCTCCTGCACGTGTTTCTGATTTCTCATACCATTCATAATGGCCGTTCTCACGATGGATTATTTTGTGCGAAATGTTTTTAAATTGTAAAATGCTTTAAAATGTTTTAGTAGTAGCCCGTTTTCACGATGGACTAATTTGCGAGAAATGTTTTAACCCTCGCCCTACGGTCCCGTAGAGCGAGGGTTAGAGTATTTTTCGCAAATTAGTCTGTCGTGAAAATGGCTACTACTAAAACATTTTAAAACATTTCGCGCAAAATAATCCATCGTGAAAACGGATACTGATACTTACATACCCATGTAGCAAGTTTCGGTGACCTTGACAGCCAGCTGGCTCTCTCTGGCTCTGTTTACATAGATTGTATCCATGTCGACCGGGAATGGGTGGGCCACCGCGGGTGCCCCTCATCTCCAGTCAGGATACTCCTCCGGTGGCGGTACTCCGTAACTACCGCGCCGTTTGTCTCTGACAGGCGCGCCACTACTGGGATAACTACCAGTCCCCACGCTGTCAACACGTGGTGAGCCACACCAAAAAATACACAGATATGGAATGCCACCAGCTGGTGTGCTCATGCCGGGTGGTGTGACGGTGTTCACAAGTCAACCAACTGCACTGTCTGTTTCTGTTAAGTTAATGGGCCGCGTCCTCGCCATGTTACGTAGAATGTTGTTTTCTTATTATGCTTGATTTAGTTTTGCGAATTTCACATTTCCATCAAGTTAGCGGTGAATGGAATGAATAGCATGTTTAGCTTTTTACTCTCTACAAGGCCTACCGCCTATGTTTCTGGGTTTGCTCAGGCAAACCCGTAAAAATTTCGCACCGCTTCGCGGCGCTAAATAACAAACATGTACCTACTTTAACCTACTTGTCCACATTACGAAATGCTGCAAAGGCTTTACATACACACGGAAAAATGGGTACATTTTTCGTCATTTCAGCCCATCCCCCCACTCAAAAATTATCGGCGACGCCCCTGGGTACAGCTTACATTTGAAATAGTTGTGTTTAGTGTACTGTAAAGCAATGTCGGAACAATACAAACTGCAAGCTGACACCCTTCCTTTTCCGATATCCAAAAAGTCAAAAAAACTAAAAAAGAAAGAAAGAAAAATAATTAGAAGTCGTGTGGTTGCAAAATAAAGTGGACGAAATCTAGGAAGAAATTCGAAATTACGGGTAGGTAAGGTCTACTAAAAACAGTTTGTCACCCCTCCCCCTAAATGACCGGCTGGATCCGCCCTTGATTGCGCCGTGACGTAATCGGCTATTGTGCGTGCGGCGGGCTCACAGGACCCGTCCGTGGTAACCGGTTCTGCGTCCTCCTTCATCTGATGCTAAGCTCGCGCACCCTCCACTGAATACAGTCTCTCTTCGGCTGTGTGCGTGTGTGCGTGTGTGTGTGTGTGTCTCGTGTCTCGCGTGTCTCGCGTGTCTCGCGTGTCTCGTGTCTCGTGTGTCTTGTGTCTACTGAGCAGGGCTGCGGAGTCGGTCGGTTGTCAAGTGACTCCGACTCCGACTCCGACTCCGACTCGGACTCCGACTCCGACTCCGAGATTCAAACTCACGACCTTCTAACCCAGGCCCCGCCTGGATAGCCGAATCTTAACGCCAATCCTAAATTTGCGTATATCGTGAACTTCGGTTGTAGATATTCGTCCCCAAATTGTATATACGCAATGGTCATATATTCATCAACCTTTTCAGAAAATAAATAAGTAAAGCTGATTTGGGGAGTAAGAGCATTCATTGATGTCTTGCAACACCATTTTTAATGCGGAAAAAAATGTCGATACATAAAATGCAATGAGCATGAAAATTTAGTATTCACGCCCCATTTTTATTGCCATGCTTCTGTAGAGGATCGACGGCCATATTAATCGAAACAAGCAGAACACAAAATATATTTTCAACCCAATTGCCGTAAGTAGCAATACGGGAAAAGCCGCAAGTTGAGTGAGGACCGAAGTAGGCTACTTGCCAAGTACCGGCTCGCGTAAAAGTGTGGAACGCTTAAATGGGAAATAATGACCTTTTTTGTTTAAGCAACAATTTCTTGAAGCTTCCGTTGTGGTATACCAAATGATTTTAATTTTGTTTAAGAATTCAATATAAATAATTTCCTTCTAAATGTTGTATTTTTACAAAATTAATAAAACAAGTTATTTTGGTCTCTGTTTTGGTCGATGTTCAAGTGATAACTTCAATTTTGTTGGGAAAATGTGAGTATTTGCTTGAGCAACTTTACTTGAAATAGTACATTATCAATAGTTTTGTTGGTTTGATTTTGTTTTTTTTCTGACATCTTTTTAATTGTAAGTTAAGTTACCATGTTTTATTTTTGTGTGGACAAGGTTAATATTCTATTTGGTTGAAGCACATGAAGGATTAGGGGATTATACTACTTTAACTTTTTCGTCTTTGACAAGGCGTTCCATTAATACGTATTGCTTGATACGGGCGCTGATGGCCGTATTTACTTCTAATATATTCCGATTTATTTATGTATTCTCTGTCCATTTCTAATAATTCCTTTGAGTGGCATTTTTGACTGAGTACCGCAATATCGATTCCCATTCTGAGGATTGCTTCAGATTGTCGTCTATTCCGTAGTCGGTTAATTTCGACTCATACATAATCACATCTGAGTGTTCTCTTATGTACATGCGGATTTGTGTGTTCAGTCATGGTATTGGAAAATAAACAGGGTTTTGGTGAAGTAATTTTTCTGAGATACGCAGGAGTTAATTTATCATCTGTCCCACTGTGTTCCATTTACGAGAGCAGCCGGTACTTACATCGTCAAATAGGCTGGGGATGCCTATCCACTCGTCACTATAGTCGGGTGCCAAACACTCTGCCAGGCAGTTCTCTGGGTAGTGTGCTGGAGGGAGGTGGGCTTGGCCAAAATGTGTGTACGCGGCATCTCCGACTGCGCGACCTTGCGCAGTAGGCCTGCCTTTCGGCCTACTAGAAAAAATGGACCGACCAGTTTTGCCGACCCTTGCACCTCCGACTCGCGGGGACATCGCTGACTTCTGACTCCGCCGTCAGCGCTTGCTGACTGTGAGGCGTTCGCTGGTGCTCCAGTGGTTAGGCCTCGGACCCCGGTACGAACAGCTCATGATGGTATGTTGGCCTGGAAGGATCTGGTTGGGATGGCGATTTCGAAGGGTATAGCTGGGTCAGGTGCGCTTCTTCGTGATCACTAGACCTTGGTTAATGAGAACTTGCTCTGTCTTTGATAGGCGTTCCTTGCTGGAGTCCTGAGTTTCCATTCATTAGCAATCAGCGCTTCTAATTGTGCCATTATCGATGGCCCATGCCTTATCCACAAGCACGCCGACCCGCTTCAGGCCTCTAAGCGCTTACATGGCTAGACCCTTGTTTGAACGTTAGTCACCCAAATTTCTTTGAGGTTTTATACCTGAGCACCTTCGACGGTTCATTCCCCATTCAGGACTTTTTACAAGAAGTCCGTGACGCAAAAAAACTTAGGATCCTGGCCCGATGTTGTAGACACTCTTTAAGTCGCAAAATCTAAATTGCGAGGCCGTGTCGCAGAAATAGTTAGAAACGGACACGATCTCAACCATGCCCCGTCATTTGAAGAATGTGCCGCACGCCTCACCTCTCCCCTTCACACGGACCGACCCGTATCGTCCCGCTTACAAGACCTGATGACATGTGTCCAGCACCCATCAGAGTCCGTAGACGCGTTCGCTTACCGACTGCTAAACAAGGCAAAGTCCCTCACCGAGTGCGACGCCACTCAGGAGACCCAACAGCTGAAAAATCGGACCGCTGCTGTGGCCTCTGTGAAGGGTTTAAAACCCGCTCTCCGCCAGTTAGCCCTCTCACAAAACCCATTAGATTTTGACTCCGCCATATCTCTAGCTCGCATCCAGGAGCCAACAGTTCCTTTTTACCATCCTTGGAAACGTCTATGCCCCAAGCAGAATCTGCTGTACAGCACACCCTGACTGCTCTCTACAAGAACTCCAGCAACGTGTGGCCAGCCTCGAGCTCTCCACAACCAACGCATCCCGAAACCTAGCTTGCGGTAGAGGTAGACAACCCTATCATCGGAATTTTCGGCATCAGCAGCCTCACCGTGCTCGTGGTTTTCCACACCCCCGACCCACTATGACCGATCACACTCACCATATCGGCCACCCTCGCAAAACTACCGGTCGTATTCATCGTACCACCAACGTGATATTTCACCTCGATCATGCAGAAACTGCTCGTGTTCCGAGCGCCGAGGACGCTCAGATTCACGTTACGGTCGCGATAACTTTCGCCGGTCGTCCTGTTCTGGTTCCCGAGATCGGCGAGGAGCAACACTTTCCGTTCACCCTCCCACTCACCGAACCGGTCTCGATCAGACCGTTGACAACGAACAAAGTCCCCAAACCTGTATCGCTCGCGACGTTAAATGAGACACTGGCGTTGGCGAGCGTCGCAGCAGAGACGTCTCAAGAACATCCCTCCCCTCCGATTTTGCCTGATATCGCCATCTCTCATAAAAAAGTTCCGCTTTATACGATACTGGCTCAAGTATCTGTCTGATCAGCCGCGATTTTCTTTCATCATGTGATCTCCCCGTTTCTCCAAAGAAAACATCTGTATCTATCTTGGGTGTCATAGGAACACCAATTGACACCTTCGGTGAAATTACCTTGCCTGTTCAATTTTTGGGCTGCACCATCGATCATGTGTTTTGCGTGACATAAAATTCGTTCGCTTTTGGCTGCGATGTCATCCTGGGCATCGATTTTATCATTCACCACCAGCTGATGTACAGTGTAGTGCAAATGTTCTGTTTCTGGCTTAGTCCCAAATCCGAACCAGTAGTGCGCAACTCTCCCCTAGGTGGCGCACAGTCCGGCGGGGTCAGATTTGACGAGTGTTGCGGGCTTGCTGCAGTGCTGGAATTGAGGACCACTTGCCTTACTAACGCACCTGACACGCGGAAGGGGTGCGCGCCGCCTGGCCTCTGCCTCGAAGCTGGGGTGGAGAGCGGAAATCTGATGAGTGAGTGGGGATTGAATGAGTGGGGATAAAGTGACTGGCTACCGCGCTGACTACAGCCACCCTGCTGCCGGGCTGTCTGGCAGTGATTGCGTAATGCGCACTGGGATTCGAGGCATGAGTCGAACTGGCTGGATTGTTCGACACGTGGAATGGCTGGAAGGAGAGGTGTGATTAACTCTCGCCAGTGCAGCGTTCGATAACTACGTGACCGTGCAGGGTGGGGGGATAGGGGAGTGGTGGAACGCAACTCCCACTCCCTGGCGTTTTGCCCCTAATTGCAGTTTGACCCCTCATGTCTCTGGGCAGGGTGCCAGTAGTGTTGAGTGCTGTCGGTAAGAGGTGCCGTATTTCTGTAGGAATAGCAATTTACCGTCAATAATTATTTGCTACTTATTTTGCACCTCTACGGATCCAACTCCAACCTTTAGCACTTTGTCATCAGTTGTGAGGGACTGCCCACAAGACGGGAGTAACTTGAGCTAATAACGCAATCGGGCACAATTCTGCCGGGCAATAGCACCTCTTATCCGCATGACATGAACTTACCGCTTTCCTGACCCGGCTGTGTCAAGCAGTCGCTCCCAAACGCTGCCAGTGTTAGGGACAGAGGTTGCGCGCGGAGATAGGCGAGATGGGGTTTTCCGTATCTTTTGAGCGTGCTCGGTTTGTTGTGTTACGAGAGCAGGGGTTATGATTAAATCAAAAGTGTTGACCTGAAAAATAATGACAATACCAATCATAACACCGCGAAGCGGCGATTTTTTTTTAGACTTCGTGAGCATTTTTTCACCATAAATATCCTCAGCTACCGTCGTAAGCTCACCGTAAGCTCGAGCGACTTATGAGGGTGGGATAGACGAGCTTCGAATGTTTTATTCTGGTTACCAGGTAACCTCATTCTTCATATAACCCGGCATTGGCTGGGATCCGTCTACGTGGTGTGGTCTCCTCCCCGTCTCCGTGGTGTGGTCTCCTCCCCCGTCTCGTGTTGTGGTTCTCTGCTCCGTTCCGTGAGTGGTGGTAGGCTCACCCGTTCCGAGAGTGATGTGGATCTGCCCATGGTATCTTTCTGTTGTGGGCTCCTCTCTCCCCTCTCTCAAGAGATGATGTCTCGGATATTCTCCATTCTCCGTAGGGTGTAGGTCGCGCCCTCTGGTTTTGATCATCCTCCCGTTGGGTGAACAACACTTGGGTGGGGGGAGGGGAGTGCTTTTGACTCTTACTAATTCTCCGCTCATCCATCCCCTTTCCCCCGTGGTGTTGGTCTCCTAGCCAGCCGTTCAGTGATATGGTAGGTTGAGCCCGGTGCTCGTCGACAGTAGGTCTGTCCTGCAGACGATGAGTTGTGGTTACGTACCCGGTTCTCCGTCGGTGGGTGGTTCCTCATCACTGTATACTCCGCTGATGTGGTCTGCGATACTCAGCATTCTCAGCGATGGTGTGGGGTGCCGCGTAGCTCACGTCTCGCCGTACTGCCCGCTGGGGTGCGTACTCCCTCCTCGTTGCTCTCGGCTCGCATAGTGTCATCTCGCGTCTGGCGTTGTGGTTTCCAACCATCTCACGTGTTATTGTGGTCTCGACCAACCGTATCCAGTAGTTGTGGTTCTCGCCACACACGATACTCCGTTGCGTGTTGCGCTCTAGCTCCGTCGTCACCGGTGGAGTGTGTTGTCATCCGTCTCGCCGTCTCCGTGGTGGTTGGATTCTGCCTCAGTGGTCTCGTCGATTTGGGCATCCCGTCTCCCGGATGGAATGGTTGGAGTTCGCGCTCTCGCTCGACTCCGTGGTGTGGTTCATTCCTCCTCGCAACAGTCCTCCAGAGGTCGTGGTCTCCTCCCGTCTGCGCCTGCTTGTGTGTGAGTATCCACTCTCTGGTCTAACCAGAGTGGTTGTGCGTCTCTGGCCACGTACTCCCTGTTGGTGTCGTCGCTGCCCCGTGCTCAGAGTTCAAGTGATAGATCGAGTTTTGTCCCGTGGTTTCTTGTGTACGTCGCGAAGTACAGACGTTCTGCCGTGATGTGTGGTGATTCTTCGGCGATCATCACCCGCTCACTCGGTTGGTGTGTCGTTCTCCCGTCGCCTGTTCTCGCGCGCACAACGTGGCTCGACTCTCGTTCTCCCCGTCGGTTGTGGAGATTCACCCGTTTCCGGCTCGTGTGCGGTCTAATGCACCAGTTACGATACCTGGTAGTGCTGGTCGCAATCCGGTCGGGGGCTCTTGTTTCATACTCCTGACCGGTAAGTCGTCCATCCCGCTCTCCGGTCTGCGCCAGAGTGGACACGTTCTTGCAACACCCTTGTGGTTATTGAGTATGATAGGTGTGAGCGCCGCCGGCCAGTGTCCGCCGCCCTAACTACATCGTCGCCAACGACGACAGTAACGACGCGGGCGGCGCGAATACCGATCAGAGGCCGGCGGACCCGAGTTTTTAATGTGGCGCCGCGCCGACCGCCGCCGGCGCCGGCGCCACGACTGGACGACAGCTGAATGTGGCGGGAGTATGGCCGGTAACGAGGCAGTGCGGGAATGAATAGCGGTCAGGAGTGGTGAAATGTTTGTTCAGTGAGATTGACCTGGGGGACTTTCTATTGGTCATGTTGGTTGTTAGATTGTTCTCATTAGCGAATAGCGATGTATCACAGCCCATCAGACAACCAGTATCTAATTCGTGTGAGTAATATTATGTTATGTCTTTTGAACAGATATTATTGGGAACCCGGCTCGTCCGGTATCAAAAGTTCAAAATTTAAAACAACGGTTTCGCATATCTTGCCACTCTATACACAGCTCTTGTTTTTGTCTCAGTGAGATCGCACACTTGCGGCTTCAGAACACACGCTTCGAAACTAGCAAGTTAGAGTTTGACTTCGGTTTTGTAGACGACTAATTGATGCTGAGCCTTAGCCTACCGTGTCATCTTACAAAACTTTCGCACAACGTCTAATGCAGGCCGGTGGAAGAGCGAGGTATTAAACTTACTCTGACACACATCTCTTCATTATAGCCTCGCGCTAGCATGCACTCGGGGCTCCTTACACAAACTAACTTGCGACAGACAATTAAGATTTATAAGTCTTGCAAATTACGCTGTATCAAGTGACTGCACCTTTAACTCCATTTGCCTCGCGATTATAGATAATTTACTTCTTGTGATCTTAAAGCACTTAGCTCCATGAGCGCCAAGACAATTTTGGCTTCAATTTGAGATTCAACGGGCAAAAGTCTGGAGCAAAGTAATATAACTTCCGGCTTTTTTAAGTTCACTTTTTTACGTTTGTTAAGTTTATCTCCCTACTCGTGCTATATAGGTATATGTGGAGAGGTCAGATACGATGCAATGACTAACTCGAGTAATATGTTTAGCTGCGTACGCAGCCGCTGTGTGTCGCTGGGATTCATGCCATCACTGAACACATTTATATACAAGAGCTAGCGTCTGATGGTTCTCGATGATTTAATGTAGCTTGAATTGATGGCTGATGCTCGAAATTAGAGTACAAAGCTGCCCGCGCTTTGTGTACTTAGCCACCGGCTTTAATTGCATGCTTATACCTCGATTAGTGTTCCCTTAGGAGACCCGGCACATTCACAATTAGTTTTCTGAGTCCTAACCCGGTACTTGTATTATGTTGATAAACCCTATTAGGTAGAATTGCTCCCCAGCGCGTTAGGCGCGCGGAAACGCAGATTGCGTCCTAATTCTTGCTCTATTCAGACGTGCACGATTCGCACAGCCAGCTTGCAGTCCGTGATTTTTCTATATGACCGACTGCGTAATTAAAAAAAAAACAATATACGCATAACTCCTAAGCAAGGTCTTGCTATGTGATCCTTAATCGAGAGTGTCATGACGCCGCCCTTAAACGGCACCCTAACACTACAACAGACAACTGCAAATCCATCTCGGGGGCACCTGAGAGCAAACTGGGGAGCTGAATCCGGCAAAACCGAGGGCACCATATAAAAATATATCTTGGCCGCTCAAACGTTCATGCAATTTTATATCGCACTTCTGAGCCAGCGAGTATAGAAAACAAACAAGGACTAACCTGAGAGATGTATTAGCACAGCAGTCCTCACTTGTGAGACACTTAAGAACCAATGCGATCTAACGTTTCTCTAGAGGTGCATGTAGTTCTTGAGTAGTAGGGAGCCATTGATCGAAGCGCAATCTTACGTTTTATGGTTATGTCGGCAGGGACCAGTAAGACGTAGCACGCCGCAGTCAACATAAGGCGATTCCAGCAAGCAACTAGAGAGCAAACACCTCTACTAGAGCCAGACGTTTAGACTAAGGTACGCACTAGTATGTACCTATCACTCCGGCCATCCGGCCTGTGACAGGCTGTGACACAAGCCTAGCGTTTTCTCAACAACTTTGAATCTCTTGCGCACAGATACTTCAGGAATGAACTGCTTTCAACACCCGCGCACGGTCAATACTACTACGAAATAACTCCAGGTTCTGCGCCTGTCAGATGCACTAATCGTGCAGCGCTCGCACTATTGAAAAAGACAATTTAAACTAACGTATCAGATTTAAGCTAAGGTACGCGCACCTGGGCAGAGACCTCCGGACGTTTTTGGCTATGAGTCACTCTTGTTAGTATTCTGTGAAGTTGTAGTTGATACTATAGTGAAAATATTGGTAGTTATTTTTCGTCTATTTTCAGAGAAACCGGCTCATTGTGGCATGGTCAGTATGATCACTCGATTGTCAGCCAAAGATGCGACGTAAATTGGGAGGCTTCTATGAGGTACTCCACGATATCCAAGGGTTTTCGATTCCATAGCGGTCAAACGAAAATCCATTTGCCCTTTATTATGTAGATTATTGATAAAACGTCATTTATTGAACGTATATTTGTGTGATATTATATGAAAATATGATTTAGTTGAAAACGCACTAGAAGAGCTGCTAGTTCACTATGAGAGAAAACTGGTGTGCAGTTTATGTGGTTCTCCGTCAGACTCATTATCGCCTGCGCTGTTCTCTGTGTTGATAATTACTTTTTAATACATTTACTTTTCCGCAGGTAGTGTGTATCCTTATACTTGATAATGTGGGTACTTTCTTAATTGTTTTTGACTCGCGAGTTCATTCGTGAAACGTTGATATTAGTTAGAATAGACATTGGAACGGGTTTATTGGTGTTGCGAAGGGATTTCATAAAGTGTCAGTAAATCTCAGCGACAAGGCTCTCTGACCGGCGTATATTCGCCGTCTCTCCGCCTCGCTCCGTTGTTCTGCCGTCACCAACTCCGTCGACAATTCCAAACTCCCTGTTTTGCGCCATCAAAGCCAGTCGTTCATCTGGGACTTGTGCCTCATTTTCCGGATTTTTAGCAGCGCGTTTTCCGTCTGGCTGCTCCGGTCTGTCGCAGCGGAAAAATCCCTCTGATTACTGCGGGCTCCGTTGATGGCCAAATTGAATCGGGTCCAACGATGATTTCTTGTATCCTTTAATTACTGCGCAGGCGGATCGCACTTAATCGCATGTCGCATGCTTAATTTGGCGCTCGCTACCGCCGCCGCCGCCGCCGCCGCCGCCGCCGAATCGCGGCCGGCTCGTGAGCGGCTGATAACGGCTTCTTCAGCAACGTCGTCTCTCCAGTAATATTGACGGGCGCAGCGAGCGGCGGCCGGCACGGCGTCGAGAGCCGAATTACGTGGCTCGGCCAGCTCATATCGGCGGGATTAGGGCGCCGCAAAGGGCCCACCGACCGCCGTGACACAGATTTAACGCATGTATTACACTGGCGAGGCTCAGTGATAGTGGCAATTCGTTTCATCTGCGGCGGGAAGCCGCGTCGATGGGACCGAAGGGAAGAGCGCGGGCCGGGGCTGTCGGAGATGAAGACATGTCGACGGAGGCGGCGGTGGGGACGCCCCCGTCGACGCCTGTCATTCTGCCGACAGTCTGACGGTCTCGCCTAAATCACCCCGACTAAATCACTCGTGTCTGGTATCCTGCCGAGTGCGTGGAAAGTAGCCGGGGTCACACCGCTCGACAAGACTAGCTCTGTTGTCGACCCCAGTAACTATAGGCCAGTACCGATTCTCCCGACTGTGGCTAAGGTGACTGAGCGAGTGATTTGTAACCAGTTGATGTCTTACCTGCTTAGTCACTGCATTCTCGGCGAGGAGCAGCATGAATTCCGGACTGTGCACTCGGCGGAGTCGGCCCGTGCACTCGGCTGAGTCGGCGATGTTGAACGGTTTGGGACTTGGGTTGTTAGCAACGTAGATGAGGAAAAGATCACTAGTCTGGCAACAGCAGACACATCGAAAGTTTTTGACAGCGTCCGCATCACCGGGTTCTGGAGAAGCTCGGGTGGTACGGGTTTGACACACACGGGTTTCGTGACTGGTTGAATGAGCGCTCTCAGCGTGTACAGGACAGCGACAGTACCCCAGTATCGCACCGTGTAGTACAGGGATCCCTTCTTGGGCCAATCCTCTACTTTTTGTTCACTAACGACCTCCACTGTTTCTTCACTGACACCATAATTGTAATATATCCCGATGATGTTTGTACAGGTGCCGACAGAAAGATCGCTGTCCCCTGGCTGGCGATACCTGGCTTCAACACTGTGAGTGATCCAGTTACACAGGACTGTGGACTGTTAGACTATCAGTACAGAAGGCTTCAAGCGGCACAGACTAACAGTCAAGCGCAACTGGATCAATCACAGTGTTGAAGCCAGGTATCGCCAGCCGGGGGACAGCCATCTTTCTGTCGGCACCTGTACATTGTACCTACAGTTCATTCACTCAAGCAAGCCCGGTAACATCAGAACTCTAAAGCAGCACGTAGAGGACACATTGCAAGCGGCAGTCATACGTTTGGTTTGTTGCCAATTGCTTAAAACTTAGCCCAACAAAGCAGTGATTTTGCTTATCAAAACACGTCAACGCGAAATACCAAGTAAGTTTTCAGTTACTTTCAACAGCACCTCTCTGGCTCCCTCATCAAAAGCCAAAATATTAGGGATCATCGTCGATTCTCATCTATCATGGGAAGCACAAGTATCACTAGTTGTGCGCCGTTGCTACGGTATGTTGCAAGGCCGCGGTCTTTCAAAATTGTCACATGATCCTTTCACATGACGTTAAGCTAATAATTGTGTAATATAATCGCTAGTTTTTTCCCACATTATGTATTGTTATCACTGTATAGCGGTGGGTCTGGGGTAACGCAGAAGAAAACGCTTTACAGAAAGTTATTAATCACTGTGCTCGTGTCGTGTTTTGCGCCCGTAAATTTGAACATGTTTCCCTACTTCTTGAGGAAGCTGCAGTGGTCAACAATTGGCATGCGCGTATGTGAGCGGGACATCGCAATGCTTTATCGCATATTTAGTCACCATTATGCATCCCGGAGCCTGCGAGACTCTATCATCCATCGCCGTGACGTGTCCGTCAGGGACACTCGGGCCACAGCCACTGGACTGCTGCAGCTTCCACGTGTGCGCACCGAGTTGGCCAAAAGATCTTTGGATACAGGGCGCTCTCACTGTGGAACATTGTCCCTGCCTATGTTAGGGAAGCCAAGAACTCAGCTGCCTGTAAAAGGGAAGCCGAGACCTGGCTGAGGGCGCGGAACCACGTCAAGTGACTGGAATGTATATTGCATTCGCGGCTGTCTCTGGATCTTTGTATTTCAACATTACATTTTTGGTTTGTGTCCATACTTTGCATTGACTAGTGGTCATAAAACCCATCATATGGAGACCATTCGAAATACATGTTGATCATGACGACCAGCTCCCATCACCGTATCGCTTATGATTTTTTCCAGCCAGCCGCCACCTCCGTCGATTTCTAATTGTCCTCGATCCGCGACTGAAGAGCAGCGGGGAGAACAAAAACTGAGCAGCAGCGCGGCCGGCCGCGGCCGACCGCACCATTCAGCCGCGCACGTCCGGGCACAAAGCGCCACCGGCCCTTCATTAGCCCCTCGAGGCGGCGAGGGCCGGCGACGAGCGGCGAGGACCGCCGAGGCCAGAACAAGCGATCGTCATCGCGTTATACGCGCTATCGGGCTGCCGGCGGTGGCTCGCTTTGTGGCGGGGCGGGGCCGACCGAGATAGGGCGCCGGGACGTGACCTATCCGACGGTCGCCATCAGTAAGACAACAATGCCGCCACCGGCCTCAGCCATCGGCCGCCACCCACCGATGGTCTCCACCGCTGCACCGATGGTCTCCACCGCTGCACCGATGGTCTCCACCGCTGCACCGACCGAGTGACGGACTGCAGTGGTGTGACGAGATGGACGTTAACGGCACCCGCAGTAACCGTGCAGGTTATTGTGGGAGTGAATTGGATAATGACCTGTTTTCTGAAATTGTATTGGTTTCTCAGTCTCCGATTTTATTATTATGCTACGAATTCACGACCTCACAGATGATGCTTTATGAGTTGGTAAATTATGGCTAGTGATTAATTTTAATAGCGCACTGACGGACAATCTTGTCATCATGCGTATTCCGTTAATTAAATTGATTCCGGATATTCAGTGGCTTTCCAGTAACGACGTCCATAATTATTATGGCCCAATGTAAACGACAGAATCGTGATTGTTTTGTTGGATACTGGATAGCCTTCTCCAGTAACTTGATCATCTCGTTGCGAATGACTTCGTTTAGTTTCGGAAAGTTTTACCAAATTAGAGTCTACTCTGGTTGTCGCAGATATCTATAAACATATTGCCACTTCAGTCCGATTTCGGATGGACCCTCCTGATTTCGGACAATCGCAAACTCCCGTCACACGTCACATGTGAGGGGCGGGAGTGAGTGGCCACCGCCTCTAACAATGGCGACAGCGGGGGCGGAGCCGGAGTGCCGCCTCGGGCCACGGTGACCCGCCGCGCCCCGCTTCCGGCCAGCAGCGCCACGGGGCATTCAGCGGCTTCGACGGGCGGCCGGCCGGACGCCGCCGCCGGCTAGTGAGGTGTGAATGCGCCCTGCAGACTCCGGCCGCCGACGCCGGCACGCTTCAAACACTTCCGGTTACTTCCGGCTTCTTCCGGTCACTTCCGGCGGCCGGCGGGACGCGGCGGTTTGTGTGGAGGGTGGACGGCCGGCTGAGGGAAGTACAGGGACAGATAGACAGCGGAGGGAGGCCTGATGGACTGACGAATAGCCAGAGGTGCCCTGTTCTGCATTGCACGGCAATTTACTAAATAGTCTGCATGACTGAAAGGTATTAGGCCCCATATCGCCCATTTCTCTTTCATTCATTTATACTTACGGTATACCGCTGGGTTATATATAGATATATGGTATATATATATATAGTATATGGATATATAAGTATTATATATATATATATTATATATATATATATATATATATCTCTATAGGCAACTAGAATGTTAATAAGAATTTAACTACACAGATGTGTGATCGCTTTGTGATGCTTCATCGCAAAGGGTTATTCTGTAATAAATTGTTTCCTAAGTTGTTAAAGGGAAATATTTACGTTTTCCTACAAAATCGAGCTATTACTTGAAATTGTCAAACAAGACCAAAATGTATGCACTATGATCTCATTTTGCATCTAAGCATTCCTACCGAAAGATTTCGAATTAAAGTCGATAAGCGTTTAACGCTTATAACGGTCGGTACTCAGCACTTGTGCTCGGTAACGATTTACTGTCCGAGCGAGCTAAAATTAGCCTGCCTGCCAAAGGTTATTGATAAAAAGGTGTGTAATATATTTCATACTCTCTATATTTTTCGAATATGCACCAAACTTGCATGAACAATCAACAGGTATTTGAAAATTGCATTGAAATCGGCAGTTTAACTTGCCCCCGGACGGCGACCTATTTAATGTTCTCGGCTATTTTTGTATATGATGTAATATAGTATTATATAATATAGTTAATATATATATAGGGTATGTAAAGAGGCGGTGTATATATATATATATATATATATATATAAAATGGATGTTTCCGCCGTTAGTTTTCAACAAACAGTAACTCAATACATTACAATGTACACACGAAACATCTATGTGAACCATTTCCCATAATCAATCAATACATATTTCAGAAGACCGTGATGCACTCGGCGGATTAGCCTGGCTCCTACGACGACTTATTTAGTGTAGTTGTGCGATTTGTTGAAAGATGATTCAACGAGAGTTATTCAACGTTGAGCATATTGAAAGAAAAACGTTCTTTATGTCGCTCTACTAATAGTGAAGGGAAAGCAATTAACGAAGGGAAGGGAAGCAATGAAGCAATTAACTCCAAAAGAAGTATAGGTGTATAGGTACGTTATATTTCCGCAAAAAATATAATTTGAAAAAGAAGTGCTTTTATTTTGTAATTGAAACTCGATAAATTTAATACCATATATGTTGCACAAGATAATGATAAAAAATATATACAAAAGTAAATATTTCCCTTAAATATGTATATAAAATATAAACTATCTTATTTACTTACAGAGTGAAACAACTCACCTATCTCTATGAATGTATTCACACAAGTGAATTTAATTTGGTCTTAATTATTTCTAGCATTGCTGTCGCATGACTGATGACGAGCGTTTTTGAAGAAAATCCCACGGTAAACCATAGTAGAAATAGGATAAAAACATAATGAGAGGAGCAAGGAACGTAGCCAAGGGGGTCAGTGGGAACGTAGGCAATGCCCCCCTTCGAGCAAAATAAATTTACACTAGATAGAATGGGATTATCTGACAACCCGACCATACCCCGGTCACCAAACATATGGCTGAGGAGCAAAATTATACTTTTTGATGACATGCAACTCCCTTCCCTCTCCTGATAAAAATCCTGCCAATGTGCCTGAGAGGAACACACAGGTTGAATAATTTAGGTACAGTGTTCGTTTCCGCGACTTCCGTAGGTTCAGTGAGAATGAGTCATCGACGTCACAGCATGGATCACTCAGTACCCGCTCTTGCATCTGCATCGTTTCGGTTTGGTCGGCTGGGATGAATGCCTACAACTAGTCGAGGATCATCATCAGTGTGCATACGCATTTGGTTACGTCAGCGTCTGAACAAGCTTCTCAAATCCTTAGCTCACTGAGTCATTATACCAAGTACCTAGATAGGTGGGGCATTCCAGGACAGATCGACAAGCGAAAACCCCAAAATAACACCCTACATCTGCGATTTCGATAAAAGCTGCCGTTATAGGGGTTATGCCGGGGCGCTGAATCGGCGCTGTGCATGGATTTCAGCTTGAGATTGGGAGTTGACAGGCTGCGTGAGTTTATAACCCCGGATTTTCGTGAGGACAGCGTTGCATGGATAGCCATTAGCCCAATAGCTCCAAATAACAATTATCCATTCCTGGAGAAAACCATACATTTCTTGAATGGGCAATGAAGTAGAGGATTTATTTCCAGGCCAGTTTTTATTTTGGTGTGTTGATTTTTAAAGATTAAATGACGCTTTGAACGCGTCGCGTGACCGGGTGACCTGACACCCTTCAAGGACGAGCGCACAGCTGAAAATAATGTGTTTTATATTTTTGAGTAATATTCTTAGGTAAGTGCCTGTCTTTGCACAGGGAATAAAATTAGAGGCAGATGGGTTGTTTTGTATAAATGTACTTGTTAATTGCTCAATTAGACTCGTTTTTCTCCTTTTACTTGCAACGACAAATGATAAATTTGTCCCATGTGGCACCGAATGCAGCTTATGTGTCACAACGGAAGGGTTCAGGTTGGCAATTATAAGCCACTTCTTAGGTAAGTTGAGTGAATTTTATGATTGGTGAATTTACCCAGGTGAAATTGGTTTGCACCAGTAAACCGCGGCAAGGTCCACCTGAAGGTCATCTGAGGTTACCGGGCACATTTACCAACAAACTCTTAATATAATATAGATAGAAGGCTTCAAAACTAACCATGAGCTTGTTTCGTCGATTCGCGTGGCGGCCAGATATGCAGCATGACCTTACCTGGGGTCACCAATGATTACCTTGACAAAGGTTCAATGGTTGAAAAGTTGGACCTAAGAAGGTCCAACGACATTGTTCGAAGGCCTTGACGAGACAAACACGTTGGGATGTTAAAATTATATACTCTATGTCTTAATCTCCGAAACGTGTATTCACGTTGAACAAGTTGAAGTTCGTTTTTTGCTAGTAAAAAAGGCAGTTCTGCGTGCAATAATTTTTATGTTCATGAACATATAGGCAAAACTGTTACCGAACATCGTTGTTGTGTCTTTCAAGGCGCTTCGAATATGGTGGACTGTGACCTGGCGGTAAGGCAAATTCGCAAAGGATTTGACCTTTGACCCTTTGAAAAATAAAAATTTAGGCCTGGTCAATTTGGTGACGGCCGAGGTAGGTCATGTGATATCTGCACGTGAATCGACGAATTTGACAAGCACAGTGGTGTTATTTTCACGCGCTCTATGCTGTATTATGTAAGAGTTTGTGCAAAAAATGTGCTAGTGACCTCAGATGACCTCAGGTGACCTTGCACAGGTTACTGTGCAACAATTTCACCTAGTAAATCAATAAATTCACTCAACTTACCTCGAAGTGGCTTATATTGCAACCTGAACCCTTCGTGTGGCACATAAGCCGCACTCGGTGCCATCATGGGGCAAGTTAATCATTTTGGGTTGGTAAAAGGAGAAAACGAGTTAATTTGAGCTAATTAACGAAGTAACAATTTATAGAGAGACCAAGTCTCCAAATTTTTCCTGTGGCAAAGAGCGGAGCTTACCTAAGATATTAGGTCCCAAAAATATAAAAAACAACATGGTATTTTAACTCGCTGCTGTTTGAAGTGTATGTCAGGTAGGTCACCAGAGGTCAAAGGGTCATTTAATAGAATCAACACAAAAATAAAAGCGTGGCCTGGAATAATGTTCCTTACTGTGGCAATTGGCATTCAGAAAATGTATGAGGTTTTCTAGAATTTGATATTTGTTATGGAGTAGATCTTGGCTTAATTGGCTAAGCATGCAATGTGTCCTCACGAAATGCCGGGAGCGAGGTGGAACTGCAGGCAGCCGTAGGACTCCAAATCAAGCTGAAACTTGCACAGCGCAATTCAGCGCCCCAGATAACCCCTATAACGAACTTTTATCGAAATCTAAGTTGTAGGGTGTTACCCCCTTGTCGATCTGTCCTGGAATGCCCCAGGTGTTTACATTCAGTTGCATAGACGAGTCGGCGGAGTCCACCGGTATACTCAGCCGGATGACAATCTATAGACGTCCTACCACGGATCATACCACGGATCTATAATCCGTGGTCCTACTATGCCTTCGGTGCGCATACATCGAATGCTTCTGGTAGGGAGCGGCTGCAATCGTTTTTAGGCAACGTCTGTAGGCAAAATATAAAAAGGTAATTGCAGGCACAATATTTATTTCGGGAAACGTTGCACGTGTCAAGCTCCCTCCGGCCCTCGGGTGAAAGCACCCAACGTAGTGTGCTATAGCTGATGGACACCACATCCACGGTGGCAGGCGGTTCTTAAATCATGGTTGCTCCGTTTGCTATCAAGCTCCCTCCTTTTTGGCCCTCGGGTGAAGGCACGGTCGCGGAACGTAGTGGTGCTATAGCTGGATGGACACCACTCACGGTGCAGGCGGTTCTGGTATCATGGTTGGGCTGCGCGCGTTGCGGACTATCGGAAAGGCGTAAGCCCTCCGGCGCCCTCGGGTGACACACCACCAACGTAGTGTGGCTAATAGCTGAATGGGACACCACATCCACGGTGCAGGCGGTTCTTATCATGGTTGCTCCGTTCTGCTATCAAGCTCCCTCCGGCCCTCGGGTGAAAGCACCCAACGTAGTGTGCTATAGCTGATGGACACCACAGCCACGGTGTAGGCGGTTCTTATTGTGGTTGCTCCGTTCTGCTATTTGGTGTTCCGAATTATCCTTCACAAACACCCGCGTCCTCTTGCGGAAGACAACTAGCGACATCAAGTGGCGAGAATCGCAGCTGCTCTGCCTTGTATACTTTGTCAGTGAGAGAGCGTTGGTCGTATTTATGATAACGGCCTTTTGAAATTGGGGTTTCGTCTTCCGATGTCATCATGACACAATAATGACCTGTACCTATTTTATGCATTGTATTCCTTCCCGACAAAATAGAACGTCACTTCCTTTTGTCTTGCTAAAAACGCATTTACAGTCTTGAGATTAGGTACAAATAAGAAAATATCTGAATAGCATATAATACGATATATTAGCATCTAGTCATTCACCAACAGTCAAGCCATAAATAACATCATGCATACCTACTGCAAAGACAAGAAAACAACCTTCAATCGACTCGAATAAAGAACACTTCACTTCAAGCCCCTTGTCTTGTCCCCCAAACATTCGTCAAGCCGATTCGATACACCAGTGCTCAGTTGAGCTCACTCAGATGATGTCCTCATGCTTAAATCACATCAACATCCACTACCTGTCACGCTAATATCGTGTTGGCCATATCCACGGATCCCGATCTAAAAACCGTCAGTAATGCCAGGAAATGTGCTGCGTTTGAATCAGAAGTTCAGTAGCGGCGTCCGAAGTTTGAACCGTACCTGGGGCCCCGTTCTATAGGAGCCACCAGCAGCGCCATTTTGTCCCGATAGGTAACGCCATCGGCGACAGGGATAACGCCATCCGCGGCGTTACTTCCGATCCCGGCATCGCTTTTCGCGATGGCGTAACCACCTCCTCTGATTTTGCCGACACCGTTAGCAACAGCATCAATTCGATTGTCAGCAATGCCGGCTACAACATCGCCGATGGGACCGCGGTAACCATTTCCATCACCTCGGACATCACTTCGGACGTCACCACCGACAGGAGCTCCATAGCTCGTACCCTGGGCGGTACCGTCAGCTGTGGTTGCATCAACACTCACGCCGTGGAACTTGACCTGCGCGTTGAAGCCCGAGTCTCGGTCCACCCAGTAGGAGACCATCTGTCGGCGGCCGTCCGGCAGAAGGGCCGAGAAGGAGCCCTCTGTTCGGTACCCCAGCCGGTCCTCTTGGGAGTCGATATCCACACCGGAGTAGGTGTCCTTGATGCCGTAGGTGGCAATGTAGTCAGGGATGGTGTAGTAGTCCACAGTGTCGTCATTTCCATAGCTGCCACCATTGCTGTCAACAGTGGAGTCACCGTAGCTGCCCCCATTGGTAGGAGATTCGTAACTGCCTCCATTGCTGCCAACAGTAGGAGCACTGTAGCTGCCTCCAATGAAACCTCCATTGGAGCCTCCATTCCTTCCTCTGTTGCTGCCTCCATTGCCCCCAACAGTGGGAGCACCGTAGCTACCAACAGTGGAGACACTGTAGCTTCCTCCATTGGATCCCCCAGTGCTACCTCCATTGCTGTCTCCATTGGAGCCTCCATTGCTGCCAACAGTAGGAGCACCGTAGCTGCCAACAGGAGCACCGTATCTTCCTCCATTGCTGCCTGCATTGGAGCCTCCATTGTTGTCAACAGGAGGAGCACTGTAGCTGCCTCCATTGGAGCCTCTATTGCTGCCGCCATTGGAGCCTTCATTGCTGCCAACAGTAGGAGCACTGTAGCTACTAACAGTGGAGACACTGTAACTGCCACCATTCGAATCTCCATTGGAGCCTCCATTGCTGTCAACAGTAGGCGCACTATAGCTTCCTGCATTGGAGCCACCATTGCTGCCAACAGTAGGAGCACTGTAGCTGCCAACAGGAGCACCGTAGCTGCCTCCATTGAAGCCTCCATTGTTGCCAACAGTAGGAGCACCGTAGCTTCCTTCATTGGAGCCTCCATTGTTGCCAACAGTAGGAGCACCATAGCTTCCTTCATTGGAGCCTCCATTGCTGCCAGCAGTAGGAGCACCGTAGCTTCCTCCATTGGAGCCTCCATTGCTGCCAACAGTAGGAGCACTGTAGCTTTTGCCATTGGAGCCTCCATTGTTGCCTCCATTGCTTCCTCCGTTGTCGCCTCCATTGCTGCTAACAGAAGGAGCACTGTAGCTACCAATAGTGGAGACACTGTAGCTGCCACCATTATAACCTCCATTGCTGCCTCCATTGGAGCCTCCATTGCTGCCAACATTAGGCGCACTGTAGCTTCCTCCATTGGAGCCTCCATTGCTGCCAACAGTAGGAGAACCGTAGCTTCCTCCATTGGAGCCTCCATTGCTGTCAACAGAAGGAGAACCGTAGCTTCCTCCATTGGAGCCTCCATTGCTGCCAACAGTAGGAGCACTGTAGCTGTCGCCATTGGAGCCTCCATTGTTGCCAACAGTAGGAGCACCGTAGCTTCCTCCATTGGAGCCTCCATTGCTGCCAACAGTAGGAGCACCGTAGCTTCCTCCATTGGAGCCTCCATTGCTGCCAATAGTAGGAGCTCCGTAGCTGTCAACAGGAGTGCCGTAGCTGTTTTTATTAGATTCTCCATTGCTGTCGCCATTGGAGCCTACATTGCTTCCAACAGTAGGGGCACTGTACTTGCCAACAGGAGCACCGTATCTGTCTCCATTGGAGCCTCCATTGCTGCTCCCATTGGGACCTCCTTTACTGCCAACAGTAAGAGCACCGTTTCTGCCAACAGGAGCACCGTAACGGCCACCTCTGTAGCCTCCATTGCTGCCAACAGAAGGAGCACTGTAGCTACCAACAGTGGAGACACTGTAGCTGCCACCATTAGAACCTCCATTGGAGCCTCCATTGCTGCCAACAGTAGGCGCACTGTAGCTTTCTCCATTGGAGCCACCATTGCTGCCAACAGTAGGAGCACTGTAGCTGTCGCCATTGGAGCCTCCATTGCTGCCAACAGTAGGAGCACCGTAGCTGCCAACAGGAGCACCATAGCTGTCACCATTGGAGCCACCATTGCTGCCAACAGTAGGAGCTCCGTAACTGCCAACAGGAGCACCGTAGCTTCCTCCATTGGAGCCACCATTGCTGCCAACAGTAGGAGCTCCGTAGCTTCCTCCATTGGAGCCTCCATTGCTGCCAACAGTAGGAGAACCGTAGTTTCCTCCATTGGAGCCTCCATTGCTGTCAACAGTAGGAGAACCGTAGCTTCCTCCATTGGAGCCTCCGTTGCTACCAACAGTAGGAGCACCGTAGCTTCCTCCATTGGAGCCTCCATTGCTATGCCACAGTAGGCGCACTGTAGCTTTCCTCCATTGGAGCCCCATTGCCTACCACAGTAGGAGCACTGTAGCTGTCGCCAATTGGATGCCTCTATTCTGCCAACATAGGAGCACCGGTAGCTGCCAACAGGAGCACGCGTAAGCTGTCACCATTGAGCCACCATTGCATGCCAACAGTGGGAGCACCGTAGCTGCCAACAGGAGCACCGTAGCTGTCACCATTGGAGCCACCATTGCTGCCAACAGTAGGAGCTCCGTAGCTTCCTCCATTGGAGCCTCCGTTGCTACCAACAGTAGGAGCACCATAGCTTCCTCCATTGGAGCCTCCATTGCTGCCAACAGTAGGAGCACCGAAGCTTCCTCCATTAGAGCCTGCATTGCTGTCAACAGTAGGAGCACCGTAGCTGTCGCCATTGGAGCCTCCATTGTTGCCAACAGTAGGAGCACCGTAGATGCCAACAGGAGCACCGTAGCTGTCACCATTGGAGCCACCATTGCTGCTAACAGTAGGAGCTCCGTACTTCCTCCATTGGAAGCCTCCAATTGCTGCCAATAGTAGGAGCTCTGTAGCTTGCCAATAAGGAGCGCCGTAGCTGTTTGCATTATATTCTCGCATTGCTTCGCATTGGAGCCTACATTGGTTTCCAACAGTAGGGGCCGCACGTAACTTTGCCAACAGGAGTACTATATCTGTCTCCATTGGAGCCCTTTATGCCGCTGCCATTGGAGCCTCCGTTGCTGCTAACAGTATTAGCACGTAGTTGCCAACAGGAGCACCATACCCGTCTCCTTGGAGCCTCCATTGTGCTTCTATTGGGGCCCCGTTGCTGCCAACAGTAGGAAGCACCGTAAGCTACTAACAGGAGCCCGTAGCTGCCTCTATTGGAGCCTCTTATTGGAGCCCCATTCTTGCCCTCCATTGCTTCCTCCCGTGCCGCCCTCCATTGCTTGGTAACAGAAGGAGCACTGTAGCTACCATAGTGGAGAACACTGTAAGCTACACCATTAGAACCTCCTTGCTGCCTCCATTGGACCTCCAATGCTGCCAAAATAGTGCATTGTTACTTTCCTCCATTGAGCCTCCATTGTTGCAACAGTTGAGCACCGTAGCCTCCTCATTGGAAGCCTCATTGCTTCCTCCATTGGAGCCTCCATTGCTGGCAAACAGTAGGAGCAACCATAGCTTCCTCCATTGGAGCCTCCCATTGCTTCACTCCATTGGAGCCTCCATTGCTGCCAACAGTTGGAGCACCGTAGCCTCCTCCATTGGAGCCTCCATTGCTTCCTCCATTGGAGCCTCCATGCTGCCAACATAGGGAGCACCATATCTTCCTCCATGGAACCTCGTTGCTGCAACGAGAGGAGCACGTAGCTGTCGCCATTGGAGCTCTATTGCTGCCACAGTAGGCGCAACCGTAGCTTTCCTTATTGGAAGCCTCCGTTGCTGTCAACAAGTAGGAAGCACCATAGCTTCCTCCATTGGAAGCTCTCGTTGCTGCCAAACAGTGAGGAGCAACGTAGCTTCGCCAATTGACCTCCATTGCTGCCAGCAGAGGAGCACCGTAGCTTTCTTCATTGGAGCCTCCGTTGCCTGCCACATTAGCGCACTTGTAGCCTCCTCCATCGGAGCCTCCATTGCTACCAAACAGTAGGAAGCACCGTATCTTCCTCCATTGGAGCCTCTCCATTGCTGCCAACAGTAGGAGCTCCGTACTTGCCAACAGGACAACAGAAGCTGTCGCCATTGAACCTCATTGCCGTCACCACATTGGAGCCTCCGTTGCTGCCAACAGTAGGAAACACCGTAGATGCCAACAGGACACCCGTATGCTGCCTCTTTGCTGCGCTTCATTGCTTCCTCGGTTGCTGCCTCCATTTGCTGCCAACAGTAGGAGCACTGTAGCTACTACAGTGGAGACGCTTAGCTGTCGCCATTGGAGTCTCCGTACTGCCACCAATTGGAGCCTCTATGCTGCCAACATTAGGTGCAGCCGTATCTTCCTCCATTGGAGCCTCCATTGCTCCAACAAGTAGAGCACCAAGCTCCTCCATTGGACCTCCATTGCTTGCCTCCATTGTAGCCTTCAATTGCTGCTATACAGAGAGCACTTTAGCTTCTCCATTGAGCCTCCATTGCTCAACAGTAGGGAGCACGTACCTCCTCAATTGGAACTCGTTGCTAACCAAACAGTAGGTAGAACCACCGGTAGCTTCTCCATTGAGTCTCCATTGCTGCCACAGTAGGAGCACCGTAGCTTCCCTTCATTGGAGCCTCCGTTGCTGCCAACAGTAGGAGCACCGTAGCTTCCTCCATTGGAGCCTCCATTGCTCCAACGTAGGAGCACCGAGCTTCCTTCATTGGAGCCCTCGTTGCACCAACAGTAGAGCAGCCGTAGGCTTCCTCCATTGGAGCCTCCATTACTGCCAACATAGGAGCACCGTAGCCTTCCTTCATTGGGAGCCTCCATTGCTGCCAACAGTAGGAGCACCGTAGCTTCCTCCATTGGAGCCTCCGTTGCTGCCAACAGAAGGAGCACCGTAGCTGCCAACAGGAGCACCGTAGCTACCGCTATTGGAGCCTCCATTGTTGCCGCCATTGGAACCTCCATTGCTGCCTACAGTAGGAGAATAATAGCTACCAGAAGTGGAGACACTGTAGCTACCTCCATGGGGACCACCATTGTTGCCAACAGCAGGAGCACCGTTGCTCCCTCTGTAGCTGTAGCTGCCATAGCGATTTCCGAGACTTCTCCTTCCAGTGTCGGCACTGGCAGCCGCTGCAAGGACCATCAGAATGATCGGCTGAAAACAAAAGGAACAGTAAGTGTCAGTAAGATGCCTTAGTACCCCTTACCCCCTACAGATGCAGGTAGCACTTCTCGGAGAGTAAAATCAAGTCAATAACACAATTGATTGGATAGGACTATCAGATGGCGAAGACCGTTTGTCATTCGGATGTGGGATTTCGAAGATATAAGCTTCTGAAAAGCGCACCGGTCGGGCCGGGCCGGGCCTGGCTGGGTCAGGTCGGCCGCCTATATGAAAAAAACTTATTCTGTGAGACTCGTTTGCTCTTCGCGCTCACTCGTAATGAGGGTATTCCAGAGAGGAATTTGTTTGAACATTGTACAATTGTACAATAGACATTGTATTGGATAAAACGGAACTATTCTTACCTGAGCATGATGTATACTGAAATTAAACCAAAGTACGGTGTGGCAACAGTGTAACGTTATAAAATGCTAAAAGGTATAATTTTACATCGAGCATTCAATTCCTGGGAATGTAGAATCATTGCTATTCATATAGTAATATATTAATTATGTAATAAGATAATACAAATTTGTCATATGTATGTAAAATATTTATTTTGATGTGACGGGTTTTTAGAAGGTACAGGCATCAGCATCGGGAACGCCCAAATTTAGGATACTTTTGATTTCGAGAAAAAGTACCTCCTAACCAGGGAAATATAAGAGCAAATGTTGACACATCCCATTTGGATTCGTGCTTTGATTGAAAGGGAAGGCTGATAAACCAAGAATGATTATTCGTCGCAGTACCGCGCATCGAAGGCAATCTATGAAATCCTCACAATTCACATTATCGAAAGGAAAATACGTTTTAAATCAGTTGAAATATCACATTTACATTGCATTTTAATTGCAGCAAAATAGTACTGCAGGAAGTTGCCCGTATTTAAATACATATAGCTTGTTTATAAAACATCCATATAACTTTACGAAACTCGTCGGCGTTCCCTCATGAATTACTTACCTTCATGTTGTGACTGTGAGTCGATGGCCACGAAACTGGTACCTCTGCTGCCGAGTCCTGGCCTTATATACGTATATAGCTAGCCGCCCAGCCATCTCATTTACCCTGATAAGGAAAACCTTTGTGTTGTGATGTCTAGAAGCACGATGAACAAATCACGGATTGAACCACGGCATGCTTCCGTTTCCGTCACGCCGTGAGAGAGTTCATGACGACCGGTAGACTCCGCGATATCATGCATTATAGGAGCAGCTGCTTGCTTGCTTGCATGATGTAACCAAAGGCTGCGCTGCCGAGCGAAAGGCAGAACTATAGTTGCTTTATTTTCGGCCTTAGCAAATGGTAACCGCTTGAATAATCCCACTTACCCCCAGTGGCGTACCCAGGATTCGCTTCAGAAGGGGGCAATTTTTGGTCGGGGGGCACAAGGTAACCCCACTAAAAAAATCATCGAATTTGGCCCACTATATTTTTAGAGGGGCATATTTCCATTTTGTATTATCAAAAACATTCATTTTCAGGGGACCTCAGGTAAATCCACAAAAAAATCCGTATTTGGCCAGGCCGGCGAAATACGGCGAAATTGTGCGAAAGCACTATGGGCACAAGCCCTATTTCGTGCACTGAGGCACTAGCAGGAGGCACATGGTGCACGCGCCCCCCAATGGACCGACTTTTTCACTAAAAAATGATCGGCGACGTTCCTTTTTGCGACTTTTTGGGGCCTTGCAAAATATAGTAGCCTAAATCCGGGGAGATTTTTATTTTCGCGACATTTTTTTCGGGGGGCCTTTGCTGAGAGCGGCTCCTTGGGATGCCGTGCCCCCTTGTCGAAGGTCTGACTGCTTCTCTGGCCGCACTAGCCAAATGTGTGAGGTCCAGTTGATACTCCAAAGGCCTCGGTTGCTCTGCATCCACGAAACCCCAGAGCCGCCTGAGGAGGCACTCTGACCTATAGAACCTCGGAAAAACTGAAGTGCTCTGAATTCATTAAAGACCACGCTTTGCGTGGTTCATGACTCTGACTACCTGAGGGGGCCCACTTGCCACCTGAGAAGACACTCTGGCCGCCTGAGGTGGCACTCTGGCCGCCTAAAGGGGTACCTACTCTGACCTCAAAAACCTCTGAAGAACCTCTGAAGAGCCTCTGATGTGCTCTAAACACTCCAACCACGCTTCGCGTGGTCTATTGAGAGAAAATAGGGCCCTTAGGGCCCTTTTTCCAAAGGGGGCCCATTGGCCAAGGGGGCACGCACGGGCCTTCAGGGGGAGGGGGGTCAATTGCCCATTTTGCCCCCCCCCTTGGGTACGCCTATGCTTACCCCACATTGGATAAAACAGTTCAGAACAAATTTTATCGGACGCCATATTGAATCAAAAATCGCCCAGCATTGCAAATCAATATGCTTAATGTGTGTGACGTGTGTGTATGCAATTACCACAGCTGAAGTCAAGTAAAAGTTTTAACTTTAAAGAGTTATACACAAAGGCTGGCATAATATAAAATAAAAAGTTCCAACCACGGCACTGGCGGATCCAGCCGTCATTTTTTGTATACGAATACGGTGTTTGGGGGGACAACTTTTTTGGAAAAAAGGTACCCTATTTTTTTCCCCGGATTTGGGCCGGTCACTTTTTGGGTATTAGAGCTTAATAAAAACAAAATCGGAAAAAACGCAAAAAAATACTTTGTAGCATATATGCTACGGAATATACACATATAAGTAGTAAAAACGATCTCAAACCGACTCGCAGGGGCGTCGAAGAAGTTTTTAGGTGGAGGTCGGCTAAAATGACGAAAAAAACGTCTTTGCAGCATTTCAGTATATGGATTTCCATGTTATAGTAGGTACTTAAATTATTTAGCGCCGCGAAGCGGCGCATTTTTTTACGGGTTTGCCTGATAAAACCCAGAAATATAGACGGTGGGCCTCCGGCCTTGTAGAGGATAAGTTGCTAAAACGAATTTGTATAAGCAATTGCGAAACTTGCCACGAAGCGGCGCTAAATTTTCCAGTTTGTTTTACTGTGGATAGCTGGATTTTTACTGCTGCAAAGGCATTTTGACGACAAATTGGTATATTTCCCCGATATATTGTTAACTTGCACAATGCACAGTGTTCTCCTAAAGGCAAAGCCATTATACATGATTAACCGATCGCCCTTTCTTTGTGAGGCTTGATCGTTTTTTTTTTGGGGGGGGGCAAACAGGCCACTTTATGCCTGGGGGACATTGGCCCTAAATACCCCCCCCCTGGATCCGCCAGTGCTGGTAACAGTGTAAATAATGGTTTGAAAGCAGCGAGAGGCAGCCTACGACTTTTACGCGCATGAAATGGTTCCCTGTGTATCGTATCAGGAGCTTGGGGTAGATGGCTCGGGGAGATGGTCCTGGCCTGGTCCCCACTTTTAATTAGATCTTCAGCTCAGAAAGTTGGGCACCACTGGAGCAGGTTCTGGGTGCCGATGTTTGCGTCTTTGTGTTCGCATCGCCTTTTTCGGAGCTCGGCAGACTAGCTGCTAACAAATCCGCCTTTTTTCGGGTTGTCCCACTTAAGGGTGAGTTTCTTTATATCTATCTTAAATCACAATTCAATCAAAACAACAACATAAACAGACATTATCATAAATCAACGCAATCATCAAGCGATGCAATCTTCATCGTTCACGCTCTGATTAGACACACTCACCGTAC
>VOPJ01006397.1:0-27788 GCA_014673585.1 Semibalanus balanoides
ATCGTCTCCCTCCACCTCTCACAGCCGCACTGCATCGTCTCCCTCCCCTCCACCTCTCACAGCTGCAGCGGTGCAGTGCTGACTAGTGGTGTCAATCGGTTACCCAAATTTTGGTTACCGAAAACATGTGTGACCGATTCGGTAATCGTTCGGTCAGGCTTATAAATTCTTGGACACTTTTCGGTCAGCTTAATCTTAAACAATTAACTTGTTTGTCACATTTTTACGCATTCTTATTTCTATCCAGCAAATTGATACACAACTTGCTCGAAATTAAATTAATCAATGGAAATATCTTTGGTCTTGCTTGTGGCATCCCGTATTTTGCTTGGCAAATATATTTAGTTCTTTTTTTCACAATTATAATGTCATCTTGGAAACTGTACATGTGCGTTTTATGAATTATGATGTTAACAAAGCTATTTTTGTTAGTGTGTATAAGCAAATAAGTATACTATTTTAAAATCGGTAAAATCATGGACATTTTTGGCCTCAACCAAAATCGGTCAATATTTGGTCAACCAAAATGCTTCCTTTTCGGTATTGGATTGGTTTTGGTCAGGAATTGTTTGGGAAACGACATCACTGGTGCTGACGCTGCTGCCTTGAGCACGGCCGCTCTCTGTCCAATGACAGTGATGAGCCAGCTCTGTTCACCCATCAAACATTGCGTGATAAGGCATCGAACTGTGTATTATTTTGTAATGTTTGATGTAACGATTGTAACAAACTTTGTATTGTAACGATTGTATTGTAACAATCGATTGTAACGATTGTATTGTAACAATACACGATTGTATTGCAAATTGAAGTATTTTTATTTTAATCCTCCCTTGACTGGGGTTTCAGCGGAACACGCGTTCAGATGAAACCCCGGGTTAAACGCCCCATGGTGATCTTCCGATTCAACAATCTCAGTGAGACGCGCAAGGCGGCATATGAAAGCGTTTAATGAGATGAATCTAAAGCAGACTCAAATTTATTAAGTGAAGTCACATGTCACGTAACAGTCAGGTCAAAGGTCAAAATCGAGGTATTTGAGTTTATGGGCCATACTTTCCATCCAAAGCCTTTGATTGCGACCATGATCACCCAAAGTGTTCTCAAAGGTATGATACTCATCATGCATGTGCTTAAGTGAGATTGTTGGCAAAGGTCAAGCTCAAGGTCATGGTCAGGTAACAAATGCCTTTGTCTCAGAAACACAAGGCTGCCATTTATTTAATAATTATGTTTAATTCACACCCTTATAGATTTGTATCTTGTCACATAGGTGTGTGTAATTGTTTGTACCTTGTCAATAAAGGCCAAAAAACGCAATTTCAAAATATGATGTCATGAGTTACCCATGCTGTAGTTACCCAGTCAACAATTAACTTGTGCACTGATCGGGCACAATGGGATTAAACCATTGTGCCCGATCAGTGCCCAAGTTAATTGTTGGCTGGGTAGTCAGCCGTAAGTCAGTCAAAAATGGTAATATCATTTTGAATTTGGTATGGTTGCTTCCTACATATGGTTATCACTTATCTGACATATATTCTTGGCTTGCGAATATCTGTAAAATTTTAATTTTGTGGCCAATTTGTCAACAAAAGAACATACGTACTTGTGGGGGTCAAAAAACAAAATTTGATAAAATCCGAAACGAAACATTTATATGGTACCCCCATCACTTTCTATATTTTAGGGTTTTTGGATTGCATTTTCCCAAAAAATAGTATTTTTACGGTCTGTCAAAGTTAAGCTTATTGTTGTGTTAAACTCATGTGTAGTGACGTCACTAAATTCGCTATATCTCGAGATAAAAATGACGAAATTGCTTCGTTTTGACATAGAAGACTTAAAATAGAAGTAGGAAAAGGTATACGGAGTTGCACGTTTATAGCGTTTTTGTTTTTAATTACGAAAGTTCATCAGGGGGCAGCAAACGCAATGCTGGGTTAACAATACAAGCGTAATGACGTATTGTGTAAGTGTATACCTGTGGCTAAGTTTGACTGACGGGAGTCGGGCGACTGTTGTGGTTTTCAGCGCTCGATCCGCCGTAACCGCCAGTACGCGTGTAAGGCGAAGGAGGCTGGCGACTGTCTGGTGGACAAGATAGCACGTAAAACCAGTGCCGTGCCTGCCGTCTCAACCGCTGTTGTCCAGGCGGCATGAACGGGACGAGTAAGTCCAGGATGTAAGGGGCGCGCACGTGCGGCGCGCCAGTGGCGGTCATAATGTCTCATGTCAGTGATGACGGTAATGTGCAGCGCCGTCAGTAGTCTCATTGTGCACTGATGAGGATGATGGCGTGGACGATGCACTACTACATATCGCTGCTTTCTCTGCAATGTCACTCCGCATAGTTCTCTTCCGAGGTCTTGTGCTCGCACCGTCACACAGACACGTGTCTCCTAACTATAGACACGTGTCTTCTGCGCAGACATACTTGGTCGGCAGGTGGTGTTGAGCAATCGCTCCAAACCGCCGACTGGGACCACCGCAGACTGGGGGCCTGCCACCATGGTGTGTCAACATACCCCGTGCTACCCACGGCAGTACACCACCACTGCCGCCGAGCGTCACACCATCTGCGGCGCTCCCTGGTCTGGTCAGGTCTGGTCAGGTCAGGGCGGCGGCGGCGGCGGCGGCGGCGGCGGCGGCGGCGGTGCAGTCAGTCAGGCGGCAGTAGGCCCGTCGCTCGGCTCCAGTTTCGGGGCGGCTCGTCTCGCAGCGCCTTTGTGGTGGTGTTTTTGCGCGCGGCTCTGCCGGTGGTGGATGGCTGCTAGCCGGGCCGGGGTCGGGCAGCGGCCTGCCCGGGACAGCGGCGGCACGGCGCGCACTGGCCGTGGAAGATATTTTCGGAAGGAGGCGAGGTAAAGAAAACCAGGGTGCCCCCTTGGAAAAGCGAGCCCCCCCAACACAAAAATAAATAATATCTCCTCGGATTTAAGCCACAATATTTTACCAGTAAAACGCCTTTTTGGGCGATGACCGGGCTGGCGCGCTCTGGTACAATACCTTGGTTCCGAAAATAAGAGACCCGTCTGGGTTTGGACCGACACAGCAGATTTTAAGGATGCCATAACGCATTGGGAGAATTTTTTAATGAGAAAGTGATGGAGATGATAGCCATCATCTAGGCTTTCATCTACATCAATTCACATACTTTTCCCAAGGCGGTATATTCCCTTTAATTGCTGTGCCGGTCAACCCAGCGGGACGCCTATTTTGAAACCAATAGTACAGCTAAAAAAGTTTGAAATATAAAACGGTACGGGAGCACACGTGCGCATTAACTGTGTCCGAATAATGAGAAACATATCCAATAGTCTTACCGTGGTTATACCCTAGGGCCTAGTATGCATAGTTTTAGGGAACGTTCAACTGAATGGAGATGTAACAAGTAAATGCCGCTTCCCTGGGACAAACTACATAAAAACAATAACATGCACTTAAGTGAAATATTCACATTTGTATTTATTTGTCTGCATTTTTCTGTGACACATTTCTGGTTCCAAATTGATTGTGTTTCAATTTAAATGTGAAATAACAGCTTTGTAGATTTCAAAAATCAAATTATGTTGAATAAATAAATATGCACTAACATATGGTGACGAACAGTATGATCCATCACTATTTCTGGTTTAAATATTATTTGTAAACAAGACATATGCTCAGAATTAAAGTAAGTGCTCTAAGAAGTGTGGCAACGACCCTGATTGGCAAATGAAAGAAATCGCATACACTAAATACGTCGCCGTCCTTGGCCAAGTTAATCCGCGGAATGAATCACGGTTTTCGGAAACGTTTTATTAATTGATTATGAATAAGCGGTTTAGATAAATGTTTCATGTGTGCATTGCAGTATGTTTAACCACTAAAGCACCGTAGTTTGCGATGAACGAGCGAGCGCGAAGAAAATGTATGGTGAATTCCAACTCAATCGGGCAAGTAGTTTCTGATATACAAAAAGGGTGCGAACGAGTGCACGTGCAGAGGCACCCACCTCTGACTGGTGGAAAAGTGGCGGCTGAGAGATCCCTAACCACACACCAAATTTGAACATAATCGACCCTGCCGTTCCTGAGATATAATAATAGGAGTGTGCACGTGTGCACGTGTGCACGTGCAGAGCCCCTCACCTGTGGAAAGGTGGCGGTTGAGAGGTCCCTAGCCACCCACCTAATTCGAACGCAATCGGTTCAGCCGTTCCTGAGATATAGAAGAGGGGTGTGCAAGTGCGCACGTGCAGAGGCACCCTGCCCTTGACTTGTGGGAAACAGGCGGCTGAGTCGTCCCTGATCAGACACCAAATTGCAGCACAATCGGCTCAATAGTTTCTGAGATATATAATAGGGGTGTGCACGTGCGCACGTGCAGAGTCGTGGTACCCCTGAGTTGTGGAAAAGTGGCGGCTGAGGGGTCCCTAACCAGTGGTGGGCAACTTCCGTTACTCCGTCACTCCGTTACTAACATAACTACTTTTTCAGTAACGGAGTAACGATCTCATTACTTTTCAAAACAAGTAACTGACCGAGTAACTTCCGTTACTTTATAATAAAGTCCGTTACTCTGTTACTCCCTTAATTTTGTGTTAAGATAATGGACTGGTGTGAAAAGGACGGACACTTCTAGTGGATACAAATATAAGTAGCATATAAAAAGCGATCTCTTACCGAATGAATCTCACCTTAGGTCATCTTAGGCCAGTGACCTCGTTTGACCTGTGTAAGAAAATGACCCCAGTGGAACATATTTTGTAAAATGGATGCCAAATTTGAAATCAGCGTCACAAAATTCCCTAGATATTGCCAGAGGCCAAAACAGTTATTAGCAACCATTTTCACAACCCGACACCATATAGCCAAGGTCAGGTCATATGAGGTCAAGACTTTAAATTGATAAATATAAATAAAATGGCATGTTTCTAGACCGGTGCTGTCTCAGAAATACAGCGATGACATTTATTTGTCTCTGACTGGTTGATAAAAGCAAGGAAACATAGCTACAAGAAATGACGTCTTGAGTTACTTGTAGGGGAAATGTTCCGATTAGCGACCCCCTTAGGTTGAAGCGCACTGGTGATTATGCTGTCGTTGTTACGACCGTGGGAACTTGTTTTAAGGGAAGTGTGAACATTTTTCTAGCCATGATGGTCTTTATTCACACATCAGCCATGTATGGTATTTATTCACACATTCGTATATTTAATCGCAAATTGCGATCTTGCAAGCCCTTGCAAAAAACGCAAGTAGGGAACTGTTCCCAGTTTGCGACCGGGTTAATATAGCATCCCAACTTAAGCAATATGTATGCATATTGCCTTATAAAGTTTCCGTTTCTGCAATTCCACTCCTGTTTGGGGCAGACTCAAAATTAAAAAAACCAGCTTGTCGGTCGAAACGAAAGGAAGCCATTGGAGTCCAATTTTAAGCTTAATGATCAGCGGGTGACCTCTGAAGACTACGGGCGCAAAATAGGGAAATGTTAAGGTTTCCAATAAAGTCTGCATAAAAATAAACCGACGCATCTATACCCCGCACCACTGCAGGGGGGTTGGATTTCCGCCCCCAGGTTTTTCAGGTAGTAGCGCAAAAACGGCGGGCGCAGTCGCCGCCAAATTTTGTAGCAACTGTTTGGGCTTCAAATTACACACACTTTGGAAAAGTTTTTGACTTGAGGTCATCTCAGGTAGGTCACAAGTCCATGTCAAGTGGACCTCACCTCAAAAAATGTTTGCGTTCGTGCCAAGGCCAACAGTCTTTTTTTCGAAAAAATTTGAAACTTGCAGATTTCTTAAAAATATCGTACCTACATTCGTTATCTCGGATTTTTCGTTTCGGTGACCAAAAGGTCAGGTCAATTTCTTCCCCCATTATAAGTGAATAGGAAACAACAATGCTTCCCTTTCAGAAATATGCATTGGATCAGGCTAATTCTTCAGAATCATGCATTTTAGCTCATTCTAAAATGATCAAGGTGCAAATTGTTGCCTTAGTGATTTCTATACAAAAGGTCATCTGAGGTCATCTGAGGTCAATCGCAATGATTTGCTAATAACTCTTGATAGAAAGAGATATAGACGATAGTTGACACCAATGTGTTCGTCCCTCGTCTGGCCTCGTTGCCCCATATGCAACAATGACCTACCTGGGTCACCAATGACCTTGACCTGAGGTAAATTTTTGAAGTTGGACCTTACAGGTCACCGTATATTATTTTGCAAAGCGCATCAATAGACAACACGATGGCGTCAAAATGTTTTCCCTATCTGTTCTTATGTGACATGCTAATTCACGAAAAACTGTTTTGCTAAAAAAGTATTTTTGACTTTCATGACCTCTGGAGCCTAAACTTATTGATCTGAATTCAAATTTTTGGGACCTTACGCGATTTCAAATTTCAATAGCTATCGATTGCCTCTCTTAATGGTCTTTTCTCCTAGCTATCAAGTTTCCGAGATAATCGGGGGTTTCTGGAAAAGAGTCCTAAAAGAAAACCTAAAACCGGAAATCTGACTTGGTGACCACTAGTGACCTCAATTGTGACCTGATCCAAGAAAAGACTGAAATACTTTCGATAGAGCTTGCCTAGAACTATGCAAGCCGTTTTTTCGCTGTCGCTACGTTGCGTAGTTTTGAGATCTCAGGGGGGGGGCGGAAATCAACCCCCCTGCAGTTCGTGTTCGGTGGGCGAACCCCTGCAGTGCGCGGATAAACGTGAAAATCGACTACAGAAATTAAGCCATAAATATATGAAAAATTCAGAACAAACAACTTTGTTTTCAAGAACGTCTTCAGTAGTAAAAAAACGCACATTTAGTGCGTTGAACGCGTAAGAAAAACACGTGTTTTCTTTCAGCACACGTGGCAGTGCACCTACCACAAAAAAAAAAATCTAATCACAGTAGAAAATGGCCAAACTGGTAAAACGCACAGACCGATTTAGTCATAATTTTCTAAGTTGTATTCGTGTCAATTTCTGTGTATGGTGGGAGGTCGCAAATGGGGAGAGGTCGCTAATAGGAACATTTACCCTACTTAGTGAGCCAAAGTCGGTCTAAAATAAAGACATTGATTTGCAATTTTGTTTGGGTACTGTCCATACTTATTTCAGTTGATGTAAACATAATGCATACTGAGAATCCGTTTTAAGTGACGTTAATAATATATGCCAGATGCAACGCTAAATATGACAACAAGTTAGAAGCATCCTCGCAGGTAGGTATGCACCTATACCTACCTATGTATGTATTAGGTACGATCCCTTGCGTGCAGTGTGTCACCTCCTTGAAGTATTAGTACGAAGAAAAAAAAAACACAAGTATGACTGTATGCGTTCCTAGATATTCGTTACGGTCGCTTGCCCAAGCGACACGTGATCATTGCCTACGCGGGCATTAACGGATAGGCCGGGGCCGGGGCAGGGGCCGGATGTGCTGTGCCGATTAGCCGGCTGTAATAACGCGGCATGTTTTCAGGCCGGCTGAGTCCAGAGCTCTCTGCTCCTGAGCCGAGATGTACGATTGTGATAAACCGATCTGTGACAACACAGAGCCCCGCATTGGGACGCGATCACCGTGAAACGCGCCAAAGCCAAACGCCGCGCGCTTTCCACCAGAGATCACTACCGGATTAAATCGGGTGAAGCAAAGTAGTGCGTTAACAGTGAAGCTGAAAGCTTCATCAGTGCTAATATTCTTCCAGTGGAGCCATGCATCAGAAACTCACAGCATCGTCCTGTTTAACGTCAGCTTGCAATTGAGATTGGCATTGTATTGATCTGACAAACTCGTTTTTCCATTGATCAACTTGCATGCATTCGGAAGTAACGAAAGTAGATGGTGTTTCGCATAGTCTTTTGGTCTTTTGCAACGAATGTACGTCTACAACTACATTAGATGTATAAGGGAAACCAAATTATTACGACACTAGCCGTTTTCACGAAGGAATTAATTTACCGGGTGATAGGGGCGTTTGGGGCGTTTGGCACGATTGGGGCGTTTGGCTTGGATGGGGGGGGGCAGAGCGTGTTTTTTCATTTTAGAATTAAAGACATTTTGGACCAAACACCGTGAGTCACGTGGCCATAGCTCCTGAACATTGCGACAACGAAAACAACGAAAATACTGGATAGTGGAACCAAGCCGGACCATTCTCCCCAAGCCATTTTGTCCCAGCTCCCCCAGATCCGCAGGCACCATTTATATGCATGAAAAACCGTTCTGGCGCTTGCTGTTTTCAAACCATTGCACTGTTACCAATTGTTTTTGTTGCAGTTCCGTATTGTATACAGTTAGTTATTAATCTCACATACCTACCTATGTTACTAAGTTCACTTATTCTGCCCCGGGTCACGTGATTTACTATCCGAACAATATATTTGTTAAAAACTACATTAATTTCAATATTTTTCATTATACCGAGATGTGCAACCAGCCTCAGGCTGGTTGATGTTATCTGAGTGTGGTTCAAATATTAAATTTTCGTTTTCCACAACCTACAATTTAACTTTTACGATGCTTCGCGGCGTCAGATCGGTCGCCATCGTCATAACGAAGCCATCGCCATCGTCTTCGGTTCATGTAAACGATGATTGAAATGACAGCATGTTTTAGTTGTATCTCTCAAAGGCGAGAACCGGTCTATGTTTCTGGGTTTTATCAGGCAAACCCGTAAAAATTTCGCGCCGCGAAGCGGCGAGAATCAACAAATACCTATCTGAATATAAAGTTCGCATTACAAAATGCTGTTAAGGCTTAAAGGGAATAGTTCACCTTTTACATAGGGTTTTGAGTTGAGATAGCCAAGTTGTGGCGCATGCTCGAAAATGACTTTGTGAGACGCTTTCACAATTTTCAAAGAAACCTCTTATTTATATAATATTCAGCTCCTAAAAGTCGGGACTTTGGGTTACACCGGTAAGCGTCCTCGCTGGGATTGCGCTGATTTTTTGGCTGATGTTACGCTGATTATGAACGTAAGAGATGACGTAAGACTTTGGGAAAAGTGTTTGAATAGAAATGCTAGTGCTGGAACGGACAACGAAAAGCATAGTTGTTTCAGTACCTCTCAGCATTCCCTGGATTTGAAAGAATAAACTTTGGCGAGATTTTTCGTGATTTTGATGCTTAAATCGTCTATAAACGTTATTCTCAGCAACATTTCCAGCAAAATTATTCAGACGTACCTAGTCTTACAGATGAGCCGAAATTCGTTCTAATCTTGTTTGCTTCCTTGAGTGCAGGGTTTCAGGAATAACTCTCGTTTCACTGCACTGATTATGCAAAAGAATACACTGATAATTTGTCGTAAATGAATACATGGTATGAGGCTATGTTGCAAATATTTAACACAACTTTAAACGTCATAATGAACCACGGAAACTTTCATTGGATAAACACAAATAAACGGGCAAGGACATATTAGTAATTCTTTGCTCGTTTAGTTTATCTATGTGACTTCCCCAAATAAAGTATTTCCGAACGGCGATTAAGCCAAAAAATAAATACAATGAAATAGCACGTGATTTACTTCGGAATTAATCTGCCGTGGTTCGTAAGAGGTTGGCAGTTTTCTGGGTCATCTTCAAGCAAGTGAATTGAGCAGGAGGTACTGTCTTGTATGCGGGGCCACGATCCCTCCAGATTGATGACGTTTTGTGACATACGTTGCTTCTAAGCAAGCCTGATTTCTGCATGTACTTAGAGGAGAAAAGAATATGGAATTATCACCAGAGATAATTGAACATTTGTGAATTTGCTTATTTCGGCGCGTAAATATAGGTTTCCTTTGACTTAACTAGATAATATGATACTTAATGTATCTTGCTTCTCTTCTATCATTTCTGAGGCTTTTTCTCATTTTTGTCAAGGTGAACTATCCCTTTAATGCAGCAAGAAAGTGAAGTATATTTTGCGTCATTTCAGCCCATCCCCCACTCAAAATTATCGGGCGACGCCCTTGGGTCAGGTTGACAAATCTGAAAATAAGTTTTGCTCTGGTACTGTAAGGCAATATCGTAACAATACAAACTGCAAGCTGACATAATCTTATCCACCTTTTTCGATATCCAAAGAAGTCGAAAAAACAAGATAAAAAATCAAAATAAATTAATTATAACGAATTGTGTGGTTGCAACATAAAGTGGACCAAATACGGGAAGAAAATTGAAATTGGGGTAGGTAAAGTCTGCTAAAAACGGTTTGCCCCCCCAAACGGCCGGCTGGATCCGCCCTTGGATATAGTTGGTACCTATATGCGTTAGACTTATGCCAGGCGCGTGTCCCGACTACCTTCCTTGTAAATCATGGGCCGCCGATGACCGACGACTGCTGTTGCGTTGTCGGGGGAGGGGGCACAGATATATGTTTCTCCATACGGGTCTGCAGTGCTCGTAGAAATTGTGCCGCGATGTAATGGCATGCGTTTTAGAAGCGTCTCAGTAGGTATTTGTTGTTTAACACGTACAACACACTTTTAATTCATAAAAATGAGAAACCACGAACGGCGCTGTATATCTTTTGAAGGTGAAAAGAAATATACCGCCTCCGAAACTGTATGGATTAGAATACTGAAACCAGTGGCGTAGCCAAGATTTTGCTCAGGGGGGATCCGCGGCAGGAAAAGGGCCCAAATGACTCTCGAAAGGGCCCTAATTTCTTTAAAGGGGCCCCTTCATTTTGGTTTCGTTTACTCTCGGATTTGCACTGAAAGTGCCTCAAATGACTCGACATAACGCCAGCTTGCGTCACGATCAATCAAATTGCATCAATATGTCAAAGGTCAAGGTCACGGAGACGAATACGATGTTTTTGCAAGTCGGTGTACCCTCTTGATGTTTTCATTTACCATCCGATTTGCTCGCAAAGGGCTCCGGGGAAATGGCTTGTCGCCACGCCAGCTTGCATCACAGTAAAGCAATTTGCCATGCAATTTTTAAGGAAAAGTTACATTCGTCTCTGGTTCCGGGCCTCATGCGTCAACCTTTAAGGCGCAGACTCTCTCAGAGAGCGAGAGCGAGAGCGAGAGCGAGAGCGAGAGCGAGAGCGAGAGCGAGAGCGAGAGAGAGAGAGAGCAGAGAGAAGAGGCGAGAGAGAGAGCCGAGGAGAGAGAGTAGCGAGAGAGAGAGAGAGCGGAGAGAGAGGGAGAGAGAGAGCGAGAGAGAGAGAGCGAGAGGAGCGAGAGAGAAGTCGAGAGAGAGCGAGAAGAGAGCGAGAGAGTGAGCGCGAGAGCGAGAGAGAGCGAGAGAGAGCGAGAGAGAGTAGAGAGAGAGAGAGAGCGAGAGAGAGCGAGAGAGTAGAGAGCGAGAGAGAGAAGAGAGAGGAGAGAGAGAGAGAGAGAGAGAGAGAGAGTAGAGAGAGAGAGAGAGAGAGAGAGAGAGAGAGAGAGAGAGAGAGAGAGAGAGAGAGAGAGAGAGAGAGAGAGAGAGTAGAGGAGGTAGAGAGAGAGAGAGAGAGAGAGAGAGTAGAGTAGAGCGAGAGGGAGCGAGAGAGAGAGAGCGAGAGGGAGCGAGCGAGAGAGCGAGAGAGCGAGAGCGTCGATAATGTCGTATATCATTGGCCTGCACACAGAGTAGCACGGATTCAGTGTATCTTTCAGGTGAGATAAGCGCACCATAGGTACCTACATTTAGAGTCACTCTCGCTGACCGTGGAGCCTCACCTGCCCCCCTCCCCCCACAGCGGTGCAGCACGAGCGTGGCCCGCGCAACAGCACTCTGCGTCGGCAGATGTCTCTGCTGTACGGCGACGGCGCGCACTCTCCAGGCTGCTCGCCGCCGCCTCAGCTGGCGCTCTCGGCCGCCTCGCCCGAGCTGGCGAGGCAGCCGGTCAGCCGGTCAGAGCCCACTGAGACCGACTGGACCGAGCGGGCCGCCTCGAGCAGCCCCCCGGCGGCCAGCGAGCGGCCGCTGGCGCTGCCGGCGCCGCCGTACCCCCTGCCCTACCTGCCGCTGCCCAAGGTGAGGTGACGCAGTACCTACTAGTGATGTCATTTTCGCAAAATTTCCTGACCAAAACCAATCCAATACCAAACAGGAGGCATTTTGGTTGTCCAAATTTGGACGATTTTTGGTTGAGGCAAAAATGTCCAAGATTTTGCGATTTTAAACAGTATACTATTTAATAGCAAGAATTGAGCTGAACGCGAAAAGTGTCCAAAAATTTATAAGCCTGACCGACCGATTACCGAATCGGTCACACATTTTTTTCGGTAACCAAAATTTGGGTTACCGATTGACACCGCTAGTACCTACACAGGGCCACTCACTGACGCTCAACGTCACCGGTAACACTCAGCACAGCACACTGTACCCGACACAGGCAACACTGCACCGGAGTCGAGTTAGTAGCCGCGCTGAATGCTGCGTTTCAAAAACAGTTGTTTTCGTTTAGTAATTGTTTCATTTCCGTCACCTTTTCGTCATAAAACAAAACAAATATAAATGACCTTTACTATAATATTGGGTTCGGATAGGCAGTGCAAACATTCGAAAGTTCATCGAGATCGATAATTAACTTTCCTATTATCATGTTTGCGCATGTGAGCTGACCTGAGCTAACGGATGACTGACTGATGTGTGTTGGCTGTCTGGTGGCGCAGTACGGTGACCCTCTCCTGTGCTGACGGCTGACTGACTGATGTGTGTTGGCTGTCTGGTGGCGCAGTACGGTCGCCGCAGTGACTTCCTGATGCCTCTGATGAGCTCACCCGAGTCATTGTGCGAGTCGGCCGCCCGGATCCTCTTCGGCAACGTCGACTGGTCCAAACACCTGCCGGCCTTCACCAGCCTGCCCTACAGAGACCAGGTGAGTGGCCGCTCAGCTGCTTCTCAGAGCTCACTGCTCACTGACACTGGCGGATCTAGCCGTGGGTTTGGAGGGGGGGGGAATCCAGTGGACTATTTCCAAAAAGTTGTTGAGCGGGGGGCAGTGGGCTGTCAGCCGTCAGCCAAAAGTTGTTGACCGGGAGGGGGGGGGGGTAGAGCGCAATCGTCACACCGTTAGCAACTGTAGGTCTGGCCATTTGTTCAGGGGGGGCAAATCATGGTTTCAGGATCATTGTGTGAGGGGGCATAGCCCTAAATGTCCCCCTGGATCCGCCAATGCCCATCTTTAGTTTGTTTTATTTTTATTGACACAATCAGGGGGTGTCGCCGCTCATTTTGACGGGGGGGGGGGGCTTCGGCTGAATGTCGAAAAATGTAGGGGAAATTGTTCGCGATTAGGCGACGCCCTAGGTTGAAGCGCGCTGGTGATTATGCTGTCGTTGTTATCGACCGTGGGAATTGTTTTTACGGGAAGTGTGAACATTTTTCTAGCCATTATGGTCCTTACTTTTATTCACGACATTCGTTAATATATAATCGCAAATTGCGATCTTGCAAGCCCTTGCAAAAAAACGCAAATAGGGAACTGTTCCCGTTTGCGACCGGGTTGATATAGCATCCCAACTTTAGCAATTGTACGGTCGATATAGCCTTCTAAAGTTTCCGTTTCTGTAATTTCACTCTCCTATTTGGGGCTAGACTTTCAAAATTCAAAAAACCAGCTTTGTCAGTCGTAACGAAAGAAGCCATTGGAGTGCCAATTTCAAGCTTAATGATCGGCGAGTGGACGCTCTGAAGACTGCTACGGTCGCAAATAGGGGAAATGTTAAGTGTTCCAAATTTAAGTCCGCATAAAAATAAACCGACACACCCTAATAGCATACGGAAATCGCACAAAAATAAACCTATAATATATGAACAATTCAGAACAAAACAAACTTTGTTTTCAAGAAGTACTGCAGTAAGTAAAACGGCACACATTAAGTGCGTTAAACGGCGGTAAGAAAAACACGTCGTTTTCATTTCAGCAACACGTGGCAGAGCACTACCGTATAAATACACAAGTAGAAAATGGCTGAAACTGGTAAAACGACATGGCCGATTTAGTCATGGCATTTTCTTAAGTTGTATTCGGTGTCAATTTTTCTGTGTATGGTGGGAGGTCGCAAATGGGGAGAGGTCGCTAATAGGAACATTTCCCCTACCCTATTTTTTATGAGTGTATTTAAGCCTTTGAAGCATTTTTGATGTGGATTTTCAAGATAAATAGGAACTTGCTATTCAGCACCACCAACCGGCGCAAAAAATTGACGGGTCTGTCTGATAAAACCCATAAATATAGGCGATGGGCCTTGCAGAGGATAATAAGCTGAAAATGGAATTCATTAAATTCAGCGTTACGACGAACTGAAGACGATGACTATGGCTTTGTTATGACGATGGTCATTGATGTGATGCCGCGAAGCGGCGTACAAATTTTAATTTTAGGTCGTGGAAAATGAAATTGTGATATTGACACTAGACCGTGAGTGGAGCCAAGCCTCAGGTAATCCCTTTTCCTGGTTGCAGATCTCGGCATGATTACAAATATTAAAATGATCAGCTTTTCATATACATTAGCCTCGGATAGCAAATGGCGATGACCGCTGGCAGTCAGCGCTCAGTAGAAGGTAGGTACATATTATCATTACCAGTGATCGCGAAGCGCTCGCTCGTCTTTACGTGGTATATGGACAAAATCTGATTATGAACGGCCCAACCCGACTCAACCCGTACCGACGCTTTTAGAAGCTCATATCTTTGCAACCGCACGTCCGATTGACAAGCGGGCTTCTTTGCTGAGTAGCCCCATCAAACCTACCCTGTTTGATAATAGTGACGACTCATGTGGGTGACTACCACTGCGCGTGGTGCGTGCCACGTGAGAGCTAATGTTGAAAGGTGTTTTATCGCAAAAACTCCGCAACGGCTGGGCTGATTGTGTTCGAATTTGGTGTGTGGTTAGTGACCTCTCTTCTCAGCCGCCGCTTGTTCACTTGACAAGGGGTGCCTCTGCACGTGCGCACTTGCACACCCTTATTATATACCTATCTCAGGAACGGCTGAACCGATTGTGTTGCAATTTGGTGTGTGGTTAGGGACCCCTCAGCTGCCGCTTTTCCAAAAGTCATGGGTGCCTCTGCACGTGCGCACGTGCACACCCCTATTTTGTATCTCAGAAACGGCTAACCGATTGTGTTCGAATTTGGTGTGTAGTTATAGTGACCTCTCAGTCGCTGCCTTTCCACAAGTCAGGAGTGGGGTGGCATGCACGTGCACACGTGTACACCCCTGTTATATATCATTATTATCAGGAACGGCTGAGCCGATTGTGTACAAATTTGGTGTATAGTTGAGACCTCTCAGTCGCCTTTTCCCGCAAGTCAGGGGTGGGTGACTCTGCACGCGCGCACGTGCGCACCCTTTTTGTATCTCAGAAGCTACTTGCCCGATCCAGTTGAATTCACCATACATTTCCTTCGCGCTCGCTCGTTCATCGCCAACTACGGCGGCTTCCTAGTACTAGCTGTATACAATACATATGTATTATGTACCGAACTGTAACAAACAACTGGTAACAGTGTAAATGGTATGAAAGCAGCAAGAGGCAGAACGGTTTTTCCGCGCATAAATGGTCCCTTTGGATCTTGAGGAGTCTGGGGGAGATTGTCCTGGCCTGGTCCCCACTATTAGCGCTTCGGTCCAGCAAGCTGGGCACCGGTGAAACAGCTTCCGGCTCTGCCGACTGCCCATGTCTATGCGTTTGCGTCGCCTTTTTCGGAACTCGGTAGATTATAGCTTAACACTAGTGCTAACACGTCCGCTCCGCTAGACGATCTATGCAAACAGACTGCATTTTTATGTTTTTTATTCGTCATATTACCGAGGCGCTCACCCGTCAAGGGATCGTGGTTTGTGACTTAAAGACTTGTCAATTCGGTGCGGACGACTATATTTTTTTACATTTACTGCTAAACCGTGCTATAGGTGTCGCTGGATTGCGCATTGAGCGTCATTGGGATTATATATAGGTGGCGCTGGTGTGCCCAAACCGCATTCCGTGCCTGGCTGGTGGCGTATAGTTCAAGTTCCGCTCATCAGAGGGCGGACGGCGGCATTGTCGGTGGAAGTTATGTCGTGCTATTTTTTTCTAACACAGTCAGACATTATCTTTACTTGTAGGAGGACGGTTCGATGTTGGGAAATGTAGGGAGCAGAATATAAACACACATGTTGTAATGCGATTTACAAAATGATTTCTTAGATACCATTCGATGCTAATGTGTCGAAACTACATAACCTTTCGTACTTATGATAGGTATAAGGAAAAGGTTGGATGATGAGCAGACAGATTGACAAGACTTTCTTTAAATAGTAAGTTAGATGCATCCCGCCTAAAGTTAATACTTATGAAAGGAGTGGGCCCTGGGGTCAGCCAAGGAGAGCCTCTGCCAGACACAAAATGAAATTATTTTCCCATTTTCCAAATTTGTATAAGCAATTGCGAAATTCGTGTCATGTCGCGAAGCGGCGCTACATTTTTCACTGGATAGCTGGATTTTGACTGCTGCAAAACCAATTTTTACGATCAATTGTTAACGTTTGGGGAAAAAAGGACATGTTGCCCCTTCCCTTCCGGCTTCCAGCCTGTTGGGTGGCATGGTTGGGTGGCATGGCCTGGCTGCCCCTTCCCTACCGGCTTCCAGCCTGTTGGGTGGCATGGCCTGGCTGCCCCCTGGATCCGCTAGTGCTCAGTGCTCACTGCTCAGAGTTCACTGCTCAGCTGCTCAGCTGCTCAGCTGCTCAGCTGCTCAGCTGCTCAGCTGCTCAGCTGCTCAGCTGTTCAGCTGCTCAGCTGCTCAGCTGCTCAGCAGCTCAGCTGCTCAGCAGCTCAGCTGCTCAGCTGCTCAGCTGCTCAGCTGCTCAGCTGCTCAGCTGCTCAGCAGCTCAGCTGATGAGCTGCTCAGCTGTTCAGCTGCTCAGCTGCTCAGCTGTTCAGAGCTCCATGGGACCTATAGGGCCTGGGCGGTGTGTCATGCTGTGTCGATTCGAGATATCAACACTATTTAGACATTTCACTGTTTTTGTGTGTGTTTCTTAACCACTTAGCACTAAACTGGTATCTGACCCCCGGCTGCGGTGTCTGATGACTGCACGTTCTGCAGGTGTGTGACAGAGCTGTCTCCCCGCCGTCTGTGTCGCCCCATCAGGTGGTGTGCGGTGTCTGATGACTGCACGTTCTGCAGGTGTGTGACAGAGCTGTCTCCCCGCCGTCTCTGTGTCGCCCCATCAGGTGGTGTGCGGTGTCTGATGACTGCACGTTCTGCAGGTGTGTGACAGAGCTGTCTCCCCNTGTGCGGTGTCTGATGACTGCACGTTCTGCAGGTGTGTAACAGAGCTGTCTCCCCGCCGTCTGTGTCGCCCCATCAGGTGGTGCTGCTGCAGGAGAGTTGGCGGGAGCTGTTTGTGCTCAGTCTGGCGCAGACGCTGTTACCGGTCGAGGTGGAGCCGCTGCTGGCGCTGGCCGGCGTCGCTACCCACCAGTCGGCAGAGCTGATGCTGCCCCTGCTCAAGGAGGTCGGACAGCTGCGCCAGGTGGTGGCCAGACTGCGCGCCCTCCGAGTCGACCCCACCGAGTGCATGTGCCTCAAGTGGATCGTCCTCTTCAAAACAGGTCAGTAGCAGCAGCAGCAGCAGCGCAGTGTTGTCGAGTGGAAGGCGATGATGATCGTGGAATGTTTCTCAGGCGCTATAATTGTCTTTTAGATTGTGTTGTATGACTATGGTCTATCATTGGTGCATCATATCATCTTACGGCGACCAAAAGAGCTCATGAACTTCATCATATAACACGCTTATATATAAAGACACCATGTCCAAGGGCATCGTGGTAGGGAGGGGGAGGGTGGAGGGGGAGGGAGGTGAGATAGGGAGGGGGAGGGTGGTGAGGTAGGGAGGGGGAGGGTGGATTTCCCACCCAGTCGTCAGGCTGAGGGATTGTCCCCCAGAACACTCCAGTTTTATAGGGAGGGGGAGGGTGGATGTCTCACCCAGTCGTCAGGCTGGGGCATTGTCCCCCAGACTCCAGTTTTATAGGGAGGGGGAGGGTGGATGTTCCCACCCAGTCGTCAGGCTGAGGGCATTGTCCCCCAGACTCCAGTTTTATAGGGAGGGGGAGGGTGGATGTCTCACCCAGTCGTCAGGCTGGGGCATTGTCCCAGACTCCAGTTTTATTGGGAGGGGGAGCGGTGGATTTCCCAACCAGTCGTTCAGGGCTGAGGGATTGTCCCCCAGACTCCAGTTTTATAGGGAGTGGGCCTGGGGGATTCTCACCCATTCGCAGGCTGGGGCATTGTCCCCAGACTCCAGTTTTATAAGGGAGGGGAGGGTGGGATTCCCCACCCAGGTCCGCAGGCTGAGGGATTGTCCCCAGACTCCGTTTTAATAGGGAGGGGGAGGGTGATTCCCACCCAGTCGTCAGCTGAGGGATTTCCCCAGACCCAGTTTATAGGGAGGGGAGTGTGGATTTCCACCCAGTCGTCAGCTGAGGGATCTGTCCCCCCAACTCCAGTTTTTATTAGGGAGGGGGAGGTGGATTTCCACCCAGTCGTCCAGCTGAGGATTGTCCCCCCAGCCTCCAGTTTTTTATGGGAGGGGAGTTGTGGATTTCCCACCCACGTCAGGCTGCAGGGATGTCCCCCAGACTCCATTTTTATAGGGAGGGGGAGGGTGGGATTTCCACCCAGTTTCGTCAAGGCTGAGGGATTGTCCCCCAGACTCCAGTTTTATAGGGAGGGGGAGGGTGGGATGTCTCACCCAGTCGTAGGCTGGGGCATTGTCCTCCCAGACTCCAGTTTTTATAGGGAGGCGGGAGGTGGATTTCCACCGCAGTCTCAGGCTGAGGATTGTCCCCAGACTCCAGTTTTATAGGGAGGGGGAGGGGTGATGTCTCACCCAGTTTCGTTCAGGCTGGCATTGGTCCCCCCAGACTCAAGTTTTATAGAGAGGGGAGTGTTGATGTCCGCCACCCAGTCGTCAGGCTGGGGCATTGTCCCAACTCCATTTTATAGGGAGGGGGAGGGTGGATTCCCACCCAGTCGTCAGCTGGGGCATTGTCCCCAGATCCAAGTTTTAATAGGTGAGGGGAGGGTGGATGTCTCACCAGTCGTCAAGCTGGGGCATTTGTCCCCCAGACCCAGTTTTATTAGGGAGGGGGAGGGTGGGATTCCCACCAGTCGTCAGGCTGGGGTATTGTCCCCAGAACTCCAAGTTTTAATAGGGAGGGGGAGGGTGGATTCTCACCAAGTTCGTCGGCTGGGGTCATGTCCCAGACTCCAGTTATAGGGAGGGGGAGGGTGGATGTCTCACCCAGTCGTCAGGCTGGGGCATTGTCCCCAGACTCCAATTTTAAGGGCATTTATCTACACGTCACCCTCACTCAAATTATCACTGTCCGGTTTCTCCACCGTCGCTCAATAGGTTTATTTTCCCTGATTCTACCCCCCTCTCCACTCAACAACTTTCCCCTATGATGGAGCTATTTGTTTTTGTTACCGCCCGCCCAGGGTCAAAAAGTGGTTCACGATCTTATAGTTTGCAAAACAACTTTTTGCTAGCGGGAACAAATTCATGCGCAGACAAAATGGCTGGAGAAGATAAACAAAAATTAAACAATACATTGTTATTTTTACATGCTGCCAATCACCTAAGGAGAAAGACAACCTCGCTCCTAATGGAGATGGCAAGTTGGTAAAAATATAATGTATGTATTTGTTTTATCCTTCTCCTGCCATTTCTTTATGCTCGTCAGCCATTTGCATACCCACAGACTAAAACAAAAACATCTTTTACAGTCAAAGTTTTTCAACGGAACTACATTTTCCATCAAGTTCGAATAACGAGAACGGGCCACTTTTCTGACACTGCCCCTTGCCTCCCAACTCGAAATATAGATCCACCATGGCTTCCGAATCTATAGTTTGTCCTCCAGTAAAAAAATCAGTTGCCCACACCATGTCGTCGAAATGTATTAAGTGGTACGCATATTTTTTAGTCTGCCTAACTTTGGTCTGTGGCTGTGTCAGAGTGTGACGGTGCTGCTTGTGTGTCTGTCTGTGTGTGTGTGTGCAGAGTTTCCTCGGAGCGACTCGCCGCTGCGGGAGCTGCAGCAGGCGGTGGCGGTGAGCGTGCTGCAGGACCAGGCGCAGCTGACGCTCACCAGGTACAGCGCGGCGGCGTACCCGGCGCAGCCCATCCGACTGGCCAAGCTGCTGCTGGTCACCGCCACTATCCGCGATGTGCCCGCCGCGCTCATCGAGCAGCTCTTCTTCAAGAAGACTATCCGGGACATTCCCATCGAGCGACTCATCACCGACATGTTCAAAAAGAACGAAATGTGAACCAGGCGCGTTGTTCAGGCTAGGGAAGGAGAACGATGCAAGGGCTAGCAAGACGTTTGCGAGGATTATTGGCTAATATAATGCACACACACACACCAACACACACACACACCACACACACACACACACACACACACACAACACACCACACACACACACACACACCAGTCCCCAAACACACACACCACACACACACACACACACACACACACCACACATACCCACACACACACCCCACACACACACAACAAGCACACACACAACACAACACACACACACACATCACACACACATCACACACATATAATAATATATAATATTATATATATAGTATATGTATATGTGTGTGTGTGTGTGTGTGTGTGTGTGGGTGGTGTGTGTGTGTGTGTGTGTTGCTGTGTGTATGTGTGTGCGTGCGCGCGCGCGCGCGTTTGTTGTGTGATAGGTTAGCGTAGACCATCAGTGGTAAAATGGATAAATGGAGAACTGTTGACGATGATATTCATTTGCGTGTTCTTGATACGGTATGGAGGCTATGGTGAGGTCAACTGATAAATTTAAAACTAGTGTGTTAATTCAGCTATCATATGTACATGCCTACCTACGTTACGGCTGGCTTTCCGTTCGAACTGTGTGGTAAACTGACAGCGCTGCTTGTGACTCCCCCTTATGCTGCGCGTGTTTGCAGAGTATTGTTTGCAGAGTACTGAATTACTGTCTAATGTCTATCATACCTGTCCAGCGGACACGTGTTACGCTGCTGATTGCAGGAAATAAATGCTTTACGAGTCTCGAAAGTCAAAAGTTTGTCACATTACAACGATTGAGCCATTTTATTTTGACGGTAACATGAAGTGCTATTCTATCATGCTGAACGAAACAAGCTCTATCAAAAGTTGAGCAATCAGTTTGTTTTAAGTCAGGTCAATATTGAGGTCACCAGAGGGCACCCAATGTCAAATTTGGGCCATGTATGTGTGTCCTTAACATAACCGTCCATGTCTCGAGAACTAAAAAAGTTAGTGTCGAGCGAAAAAGCGTTCGAAAGAGAATCTGCTGTCATAAGGTGTCATCAAATTTGACCTTGGGTTAAAAGGTACGCCAGCAGAAGCCATCGAACTGGAAACATTCGAAAAAAAGAAGTTTTTTAACCCCCGAGGCACTATTTTTTATCCCCTTTTGTATTTTGTCCAGCCATATCACACGAACGCGTAGAGCTAGCAGCTTGAAACTTTGGCTACCTTCAAATGAAAAATGAACCTAGGCCACTTGTGTGAGTAAAATTAAGTGTGCATCCCATGTCAGGTCAAGTTACAGTGACAGGTCAGGTCAAGTTCACAAGCCAATTATAGGGTCATGATTCTACAGCTCAGATATTCGAACAACGGAAACGCATCACAATAGGTATGTACATTAATACCTACCTTGATAATTGTTACACTAAGTACATTGATACCTACCTTGATAATTGTTACACTTAGCGAGATATCCTCATTTTGTGTCACATGGAGGTAATTTACATTTGACCTGACTTAACCTGACATGACTAGACATGACCTTGACCTGACCTGACTAGACATGAGCAGACCTCGACCTGACCGAACATGACCTGACCTTGAACTTAAAGGGAACCTTGTCAATGGGGTTTTGAGTTGAGATAGCCAAGTTGTACCTACTCCATGCTCGGAAAATGACTTGAGAAGCTTTTACATCTTCATAGAAGCCCCTTAATGAATTAAAATTGACTTACCAGAATCTAAGAATCCAGAACAAGTGATGCATCGTAACTCTTACTCCGATCACTGATTGCCTGATTTGTTGCCCTTACATACATACATTTTTCCTGCTGACATGATCATGTTCAAATATATAAATAAAATATTTAGAGCAAAAATATATCTCCATTTTTATTATTATTAATTAATTAAAGGGCTATTAAAGGGACTGTACCACATTACCATTATATTATAGGTGAGATAGCCATGTTGATGGCCTGGCATTGAAATTAAGCATGGTATAAGTTAAAACAACCACCGTAGTCGAATCACCAATAAATTTAAGTTTGGTTTTGACATGGACGGCATTCCATGACAAATCGACCCAAAAAATCTCGAAATAACACCATGCATCTCCGATTTCGATAAAACTTTTTATAGTGGGTTATCTGGGTCGCTGATTAACGCCGATACATTTTCAGCCTCACCCGTCGAATAGCTTTTGAGGAATAGCCTGAGGAAATTTTTCGAAGCCGTACAAAACTCTAATTTTCATCGGCGAATATCTTTCAAATAAATAATCCGAATCATACACAAATATAGTATTATTATCTTCATGAGCAATATATTTATAACATATAGTCATTTTTTAAATTTTAACAATTTTGAATTTTTGTTCACGTGACGTCAAGTCAGTTTACGTGATTTTAAAATGCTGCTACTGAAAAATTTCAATTTTTTATTAACAAAAAAATAATTCGATACATACGATAGTAGAAAATTGGAGATATATTTTTGCTCTAAATATTTTATTTATATATTTGAACATGATCATGTCAGCAGGAAAAATAATGATAACAAGCACGTTTCTGGTAATAACTTAACACCTAATAGTACCCAAAATCAACGGCATTATGCTTCTTATATCGACATTCTTTATACTTTTGCTGCGATATATTCAGCCTCACCCATCGAATAGTTTTAGTCAATTTTTCCAGATCGTACAAAACTCTAATCTTCATCGGCGAATATCTCCAATATAAATAATGCGAATAATATTTAAAAAATGCATTATAATATAAATGAGCCATATATTTATGCTTATATATAATTTTTTTTGAAACTTAATTTTTTGTATTTTGGTCACGTGACCTCAAGTAGTCACCCACTTTCAAAAAGATGTGGCACTAAAAAAATTATATTTTTATACGCTAATATTCTGTCCAATAAACACAATTTAGCTTTCGATTGTAAAACATTTGAGATAAACATTTTCTCTAAATATTGTATTTATATATTTGAGCATGATTATGTCAGCAGGAAAAATAATGATCACAAACACGTTTCTGGTAAAAGCTTTGCACCTAACAGTGAAATAAAAAATACACTTTTTAGTGGCCACATTTTGAAATCACGTGACTTGACCTGAGGTCACGTGACCAAAATTCAATTTTTTGAAATTTAAAAAATGAATATATAACATAAATATATGGCTCATGAGGATCCTAATGCATTTTTTTACATGATTCAGATGATTTATATGGGAGATATTCGCCGATGAAAATAAGAGTTTTATACGATTTGTAAAAGTTGACTCAGGCTATTCCTATATTCACAAATAAACGACATTATGTTTCTTAAATCGACATTCTTGGTATTTTTCGCTATGATATTTTCCACCTCACCCGTGGATAGTTCCGAGCAGCTTTACAATAGCATAAAATCTTATTTTCTCGGCGAATATCTCATATAATCATCTTGAATCATGTTAAAACTTGGCATTAGGATCCTCATGAGCCATATATTTATGTTTATATCATTTTTGAACATTTCTAAAATTGCTTTTGGAAACGTGACCTCAAGGTCAAGTCACGTGATTTAAAAATATGGCCAGAAAAGTGTCAATTTTGTATACACAAAATATTCTCAATACTATGCTTCGATGATAAAAATTGGAGATAGATACTTCTCTAAATATTTTATTATATATAATAATATATATATATAATTATATATTATATTATATATTAATATGAACATGATCATGTCAGCAGGAACAATAATAATCACCAGCACGTTTCTGGTAATAACTTTGCACCCAATGGTTCTAGATACCCCAAATCAACGGCATTATGTTTCTTGAATCGACCTTCTTGAAATGTGTCGCTGTGTATCAACCACTGACGTTGTGTGACGTCACGTGTTGTATGACACCCCTCAGGCCACCAGAGGGGCACCACTGACGTTGTGTGACATCACGTGTTGTATGACACCACTGACGTTGTGTGACATCATGTGTTGTATGACACCCCTCAGGCCACCAGAGGGACACCACTGACGTTGTGTGACATCACGTGTTGTATGACACCCCTCAGGCCACCAGAGGGACACCACTGACGTTGTGTGACATCACGTGGATCCCGGCACACAGGATATTCTGATATCAGGTGGATCCCGGGATCCAGGCACATGTCTGATCCCTTCTCTATATCTCAGAAACGGCTTAGCTGATTGAGTTATAATTTGGTGTGTGGTAAGGGACCTCTCAGCTGCCGCCTTTCCAAAAAGTCAGGGGTGCGGGGCCTCTGCACGTGCGGACGTGCACACCCATACTAAATATCTCAGGAACGGTTGAGCTGATTGTTTTCAAATTTGATGTGTCTCAGCTGCCACTTTCCCACACGTCTAGGGTGAGGTGCCTTTGTACGTTTGCACGTGTGCACCCTTATTTGTATCTCAGAACTACTTGCCCAATCGAGTTGAAAATTACTTTTTTTTCGCGCTCGCTCATTCACCGCCATCTATGGCGCCTTTCTTGTATTAGCCGTTTTCACGATGGCTAATTTTGCGCGAAATGTTTTAAAACATTTTCAAATGTGTGTTTTTTTTTTTAATGTAGCCGCCTTCACGATGGACTAATTTGCGAAAAATGTTTTAACCCTCGCCCTACGGACCTAGAGGGAGGGTTAAAACATTTATCGCAAATTTGTCCATCGTGAAGACGTGCTACTACTGACATTTTAAAACATTTTAAAATGTTTTTAAACATTTCGCGCAAAATAAGCCATCGTGAAAACGGCTATTATCATATAAGAAATGGTGATGGTGGTGTCAGTGGCCAGTGCCGTGATCATTTAATATCTGTTTATCGCTCATGTCTTTTAGAAACCCCCTGCGGACTGCCGGGTGAGAGTCTTCACGCCTGGGTTCATGCAAGCAAATGTCCAGAATCTACTCAAAGTGGATATGGCGATGGTTTTGGAGATTTTCAACAGCAGCAGCTGCTACATTTAGCCCGGTTGTCAGCATTCAAAGCTCGAAACGTTAACTACATCCATCAGGATACACCAGTGCAGGGGGGGGGGGGGTGTAATGTTCCTATCAGTTGGGGGCTTCAGCCCCCCCCAACTGGAGCTTCATCCCCTAACTTTGACGAGGAGGTGATTCAAATCCGGGGAGAAATATGTATTTTGTGGATTTTGATGGTTACTACTTTAAGCGATTTGTTCCAGCTCAGCCCTCGGCCTCCCCCAAACATTTTTTTGAAAAGCTATACGCCCCTGACCAGTGGTGTATGTCTGTCTGGCTGTCAGGTAATATTATCACTAATGCTGACACTGCTTCAACGCAGCTTTGCTATATTTATTTTATATAACGGTATTGCGTGCTTTGCTGCGAGCGCGGTGTGCCTGGCCCTTTGGAAATGATGAAATGCCTGGAAGTAGACTGCACCGCAATGTGCATGTGTAATGCGGTGCAGTATCTGACAGTGCTTTAGCCCGGTTGTCAGCATTCAAAGCTCGAAACGTTAACTACATCCATCAGGATGCGGCATGCATTTACATATTTTTGTTCAACGCCAAGATGAGGTGGGCCGATCATGATGCTAGTGCAATTTCAGACCAGCCCGCGGATGGGCAGGAAGGAGCATGCTTTGGCTGCATTTTACCAGTCACAGGAAACACGATCTAGAGTGTTTGGCATATGCTGATATTTGTATCGTGTTGCCACCGGCAGGTCGAAAGGAGAAAAATACAGTTCCGATGCGGTTGGCTATGTCCAGCTAAGCCGTGACGGGACCACCTGTACCATCCGCAGTAGGGTAACACCCAGTGGCGGATCTAGGTTTCGAGTTGGGGGGGGGGCAAACATTTCGTCTCGGCGAAAAGTTGTTGAACGGGGACGACAGGGTCAGGTCGTCGGCATAATCCTATTTTATCTGGTGTGAAATTGGTTTAATCAGGGTGGCATGGCCCAAGTGCCTCCCCCAGGCTACTACGTCCCAGGACTTAAGGATGTAGGAGCCACATGTGCCTGGATCCGGGATCCAGCTGAGATCTGCATCTTTGTGTCCTGTGTCCCGGGACCCACATGAGACACCAGATCCACGTACGTCGTACACAATAAGCCGAGGGATCCACAAAGATACCAGATCCTGATATATCTTATGCCTAGGGATCCACTGGGATCCCAGATCCTGCTTCGGGATCCAGGCACACACGTGGGTACCTTCTTGCTAATTTTATCATATTGTAAAATTAGTATTATATCTATGTTTGCTAATAGGTACAACTTACAAGGTAATTTGCAGGTTCGCATTATCTACATAGTACAGACGCAAAATAGACCACAAATTTCGATGGCAGTCCCTACATCATGTGTTTCAAGATATTAAGCTCGTATTTAATTAGAGATCCACTAAGATCCAAGATCCTGAAGCATTTTACGCCGAGGGATCCAGAAGGATTTCAGATCCGCATGCATGTTATGCAGAGGGATCCACTTGAATCCAAAATCGTCATGCTTTTTATACTGAGGGATCCACTGGGATCCCAGATCCAGCTTCGGGATCCAAGCACAAGTCTGGCAGGAACATCACGAAAAGTGGGGAACCAGTGAAACTTTGATCTTGTCTTGAAAGAAATCCAACCAATATGTAATATTTTTTGCAGATTTTGGACCCATCTTGTCCTGGCGAACCTTAAGCCTTTAACCACTTGTCTCACCAAGCAAAAGAACATATTTTAGCAACAAAATTTGCCGAAAAGTGATGAGCTGGCCCACTCCCCCGGCCCTCCTGTTCCTACGCCTGTACTCTGACCATCCTTCCCAATGGAAAGGAGAGTGAATGACTTTCAACAGCGCTGCTGCAACTCTCACCTCTCTCTCTAAAAAAACGAGGGATCAGCCGTATAAAACTACCGCACGACACCCATTCCAGTGTTAAGACGTCCTTTTCCCCTTCTCAAGGCGATTGATGACATGAGTCAGTGCAAAAGTCACAAAACCGTGGCGACGTCACTGTTGAGAGGGCAGGGCTAAATCACGACCTAGTGGGGACAAAATCACAGTCTGACGTTTTTTTTTGTTTTTTTTTTTTTGGGGGGGCGGGGGGTCAAAGCATACGTTTGCCTCCTATCTTTTTTGTTGAGGGCAATTGCCCATTTTGCCAAACCGTTGATCCGCTACTGAACCATTGCTAGAATAATGATAGAGACGTGAGATTGACACCATTATATTTGTTGCATCCTGCATTGTGCAGCACGATCATCCTGGGTTACCATAGGACCATGAATGACCTCGACATTAGGTCAAATATTGAATTTGACATCCGATCAGCATGGTCAAGGTTCAAAGCAGTGGCGTCGCCACAAAATTTTGGGCGAGGAAAGCGAACAATTTTGTTTTGAGGGACATCTGGGGTTGGGGGGACTTAGGACCATAGGACCATAGGACTTATGCTAAAATCCTGCAAATCTGAGTGGCCTGACTCCGGCTGGAGCGATCTTGGAGGCCCGGCGTCCTCAGTCTCTCC